>OZ007555.1:203666075-203891103 GCA_963931855.1 Philhelius festivus | reverse complement strand
GTCAAGTTTTAAAACTACAAATTACCATTTTGCAATGACTTACCAATGAAGTATTCACTCAACCAATCTACGTTTTCCATCTCAACACTATAGAGTTGTTTAAAATTTGATTCTGAAACCGATCTTCGACTTTTATAGACTTTTTGTGAACTAACGCGTACAAATTCCGCCATTTCAGTACAGTCAGCAGTAACTTAATTTTAATTTATATTAGCGACGTGAATCCTTTGAGAATAGAGTTAAGACTGTAAGTTTTTATGGTTTCGAAGCTACATACTCGTAGTTCTTCTTCTTCCTTTGCTTCGGCGCTGTTATGATCTCGATGTCGAGGGGATCATAACTCTCCCACGTATCTGCTTCACACTAGTGATCCGCCTGTGGGGTTCGCCGGGTTGACCTCAGAAATCGGCGGCAAGCCTCCCGGTTTTGTATTGTTCCATTTCTGAGGCCAACTGAATGCTGGTGTTTTTGCATTTGTTTGTACCAGGAGTGTTTAGGCCTACCTTTCTTTTTATTCCGAATTGGAACGTTGTATGATATTGCCTTTTTGACGGGGTTCTCAGGATCTCTCCTTTGAACATGGCAATACCAACTGAGTCGGTCGTGTTCAATTTTTTGGGAAATGGTATTCTTAACATGAAGGCTTCCTCGGATCTTCGTACTTCTAATTCGATCAAGCTTTGTAACTCCTGCTGTCATACGAAGCATCTTCATCTCAGCTGCCGTTAGCTTACTCTCATACTTTTTGTACATTGTCCAACATTGTGAACCGTATGTGAGTGCTGGACGCACAACTGAAGTGTAGAGCTTTCCTTTCAGCTTAGGGGGCATTTTTCGGTCACAGAAGATAGCAGAATTTTCCCGCCACTTCATCCACCCTACGCTTACGCGATGATTGATATCGTCATCACAAGTAGCTTCGTTATTTATCATAGACCCCAGATATTTAAACTTTTCACACTTGGGAAGCACTACTCCATTCAAATAAATGTCTGGAATAGGCCTGTGTGGATCAGAAAATGGGCAGCATAGGTATTCTGTCTTTTTCGCGCTTATGCGGTACCCACTTCCTTCTAGAACATCCACCCATACGTCAAGTGCTCGTTGTAGGGATATCGGGTCTTCACTTATGATGGCTCCATCGTCAGCAAAGAATAACTGATGCACTTTTGGATCCGTCACTTTGCCTTCAAGCAGGTAATCAAGAACTGTAATAAAGAGCAGGGGACTCAAGACACTTCCCTGGTGTACACCTACTGTGATTTCGAATTCTTCAGTGACTCCAGCTGCGCATCTTACTTTAGTAACTGCTCCATCATACATGTCCATAATTATCCGCACATAGGTTTCTGGAACTCCTCGTTGCCTGAGGGCCACCCATATTAGATCTCGTGGTTGCCGATCGAATGCTTTTTCAAAATCAACCAATACTACATGCAAATCCTCCAAAGAATCCCGATGTTTTTCCATAATTATTCTTATACTCTGGATTGCATCCGTGTTGACTTACCCCCGACAAACCCGCACTGGTCATCAGATAGCCTAATTATTTTTCGCAGTCGGCTACCCAAGACTCGCTCAACGATCTTCATGGTGTGTGACATCAGCTTAATCGAACGGTAATTATCACAGCTTCGAGTATCACCCTTTCCTTTATAAATTGGAAGAAGGTAACTTTCCCTCCATTGATTAGGCATGCGATCACCTCGTATAAGTTTGGAGCCAAGAATCATGAGCCATCTAAACCCGATGTCTCCCATCTTTTTCCAAAACTCTGAGGGTATTTCGTCTGGGCCAACAGCTCTTCCCTTTTTGGAGTATTTTACCGCCTCACTAACTTCTTCGACTGTGACGTCGGATACTTCGCTTAAGTTAGGTGAAGCTATTGGAAAGTATAGCCTTGGAAATTGTTCGTTTAGAAGTCCGTCACAATACTGTCGCCACCTGTGAAGAATTTCGTTGTCTTCCACAAGTAGTTGGCCTTGAGCATTGTTAATGAACTTTGGCGAACAAATCTCCCGGGCATTTCTTCTTCTTTGAGCGGCTATTTTGAAGATAGTTGCACCCTTATTCGTGTTTTGCCGTAGCTCTTGAATAGCACCAGCTGTCGGGGTAGAAATTTCATCCAGCTCCCGATACAGGTTTTCTGTATTCTTTGATTGAATTTGGGCGCACTTCTTCTTCGCTTCTTTCTTGCAGTTTCTATATTCCACTTCGAGGCGTGACTTTTGCTCTGTATCATTAGAGGGGCACTTCGACCAAGCCTTGAAAGCCATTTTCTTTTTACTTATAACTGATTTAGCTTCATCATTCCACCACCATGTTTCTTTGCCTTGTTGGTTGTGTCCTTTTGAAACCCCTAACAGTGTTTTGGCTTTTTCTTTGCAAGTTCTCTGTAGGAGATCCCACATACTTTGTGCTGTACTCTCTTCATTTCGAACTATATCGGTGTTGTTATACAGAACGTTTTGCATATTCGAAATGAAAGCTTCGCCTTTTTCCTTATCCAGATTATACCATTTGATCTTCCCAAAAGTTTTTGTATGTTTGTTGTCGTTCACTGTCTCCATAAAAAATTCTGTCAGTAGGAGACGGTGTTGGTGGGCGATCGCTTCTCCTAGTATCACTTTGCAATCTTTTACCCGGGGTTTCATGAAACTAGATACCAAATGGTAATCAATCTGGGTTTCATTTCCACCACTGCTGTAAGTGACCAGGTGTCGGCTTTGTTTGACGAACATGGTATTTAGTACGATAAGACCGTATGTTTTGCACATGCTCAGGATGTCTTCACCAGGAGGGTTCCTGGTGCCGTATCCGAGGCCTCCATGGCAATCTTCATAGTCTTCGTTTGTCTTCCCGACATGTCCGTTCAAATCTCCGCCCACGAACAAAAACTCTTCCTTTGGGATGTCCTTAAGTAGATTGTGAAAGTCTAGCCAAAATGCATCTTTTTCCACCTGCTCACATCCAATTTGGGGAGCATATGCAGTGACAATATTCCACAACTTTCCTTTAATCACCAATTTAAGGGACATCAAACGGTCGCTGGATTTCGAAATGGTCAATACGCTGCCTAATAGATGTTTTGCAAGGATGATTCCGATTCCGTTTTTACCCTTTTCCGTTCCATAGTAGAACATCTTATAGTTTTTTGTCCTCGTATCCAAGAAACGGGCCCTGTTTCCCGTGTTTCGCAATTTTGTTTCTTGAACACATAAGATGTCCACTCGCCTTCTTTTCATCATCTCTTCCAACTCGAAGCTTCGACCTGTCATACTGCCAACGTTCCAACTCGCAACTCTCAGATTTTGTATAATCTGCGGCATTACTTTGCTAGCCCCCGGAATCCGTCTAGCTCTGACCCGAGCATTGCTGCTCGGTCCAGGATCAGTACCATGTGTAACAATGGTAGTGCCTGGCGGGGTAGTGTCATTTTGGACGAGTACTTCCATAATGCTTGAATTCACAAAATCCGTTGTAAGTATCGACGTGTGCATGCTCCAGTTTTGTATTTGATCTCTCTTTTACGGCACCGGTGATCTCCAGTCGTGCCAACCCAGGGACTGGCATGCACACTTTTGGGAAAGTTTATAGGTGTTACGTGTCGCTAGGTTCACCTTGCTGTTTGTGGCCTAGATGTATTTACTCCTTTAGTCGCCTTTTACGACAAGCGGGGAGGCGCTGCAGGAATATTCTAACCCGTCCCTGCACAGGGTAGCTACATACTCGTAGTTATGTGTTTAAATCAAAAAAGTATGTACTTTTAAATTTTCATGTTGCTATCCTTTGACTTTGAAAAAAAGAAGTAATTCCTACAGAAAAAAAGTACTTGCTACTTTTTATGCATACGGAATAAAGTATTTACTGAAAAAGTTCATCCGAAAAAAGTAAGTACTGTGGCCTCAAGTAAATACTTTATTTTCAGCATTAACTGCATTTTTATGCATATCAAAAAAAGTAATTACTTAGAAATTCTCAAGTAAAAGCATTTACTATCTTTTATGCATATCACCCAACAACCCGACTTTTTACAGCCACATTTGGCACTACAACCTTTTTTGCAATTGCAAGAAATAGTGTTGAGGAGTTTTTCTGGAGCAGGTGGGAGTAAAGTTTTAATCGGTTCCAGAGTATTATCTATTAATTTCCAACCCCAGTCTTCTGGGTTCAGTTGATTGCCTAGCCATGTTTGAACTTGATAGTATACTCGATACAAGTTTTGAATAGCAGATGCCGATGTTGGAGGAAAACATGATAGTTGTACTTGTTTCTTGTTTCGCGTATTTTTTACAAAAGTTAAGTATCGGTATTTATTAATGGAAGTAGTTTTTTTTGCAGCTCCCAAAACCGCAAGAAGAATGCGAATTCCTTCCGTAATTATTGTTTGAGGTCTGGAATCAATTTCTGTAAATACTTTAGTGCAGTCTGTCAAATCTTTTTTTTCGAAAATTTTTAATACTGACCTTTTGCCCCTTCTGTACATTGCTGACGAAGTGTCGCAGCCGGTTATCGCATGTAAAAATAATATATTTTGAGCTTGTTTCACTGCAATATTCGCAGCTGTTAATTTGTCTCTTAATATGGAAATGAAACGAGATTTATTATTAATGTTAGCGAAAAATTGTTGTTGATTCGCTGGAACTGTAATAAGTTCATCAAAGATAATCTCGGAACCCGAAGATGTTTTTGCAGTTCGACGACGTTGTTCTGCAGCTTTAATATTCTTTGTCGAGTCACTGTAGTAGTCAAATACTACCGTCACTGTAAGCCCATAAAATCTGCGTAAATACTAAACATATTTATCAAAAATAACGCTAAAGGTTTCTTCTCGATCCCACACAGCGTGATGTAGTAGGTATCCTCCATCAAAAATGTAAGTAGCATTTGTACGATCAACCTCAGTATTAACTCATTGAAAGCAATCGTAAATTGCTGACTTTGTTGTTTTACGCATTCCAGCTGCATCAAAAAGTGATAAGGGGTAAGGGGCTAATTCATACACCAAAAATTTTTCAATCTCATCCTCAAAAGCTTTAGTGATACTCATGCGTTGAAATAATAATACAGAGTCTATAGCTAGTTCTTCTTCGTGAATTTTCATAATAGTTAACACAATAATCAATAGCAATAATCAATAATCACTAATCAATATCAATAATATTACCTTATTATAACTTATAACTTGACGGGTATTGTTCCCTTAAATTATCTTAAAATTATCATGACAATTAGTGGAGTAGGCCTACAGGGGAAACCACGGTAAAAAAACGCGCCGAGTATACTACCTCACAGGTGGCGTGGAAATGTGTGAATATCATGTATAATTTGACTCTTAGAATCGCGATATCTCACGAATGGTAACTCTCAGCAAAAAAATTTTAAGGACCATCAAATAATTTAAGTTTTTTATTTATTTTTTCGTTATATTGTTTAATAAATTGTTTAAAAACAAAAATTTACTTCTTAACTATTCAAACAACAGACGTGCTGGATCCGTTGATACTTTTTGAAATATAATGCACACGATGTGGGTTTTAATCCACCATTGTCAAATGTGCCCCTTTTTTTAGAAAATATTTTTCTTTAAAATGTGGAAATGTTTTAAAACAAAAAATTATATGTTAGTATAATCTTGAATAATCAATAAATCAAATACAAAACAAAACATCGATATACACTAACAGTTTTAGGAAATACAGACTTTTAAGAACTAAGTGTCAAATGTACCCCCTTCTCCCCTATCTATCTAATTATCTCAGGATTTGTGTTTTAGTTATTCTATAAAGTATATTCATTCTGGCATTTTCTTTTTCTTTGTCTTTGCTGAAATTTTTTTTTGTTTGTATAACAAGTAATCTTTCTTTCCAATTTTGTATTATTATTATCAGAATTATTAAGACTTGAATCGAAGAAATAAAAATTCATGTGAAGTAAATATTATGATTTTGATAATATGCAATTATTAATATAATCCAATAAAAATATTACAAATAACGAACATCTAAACTAGTTTTGTGTATCTATTTTTCTTTTTGTTTTAATTTGTTGCTAGAACACGAATGTCTCAACATGAAACATGAAATAAAACAAAAAGAAAAAAACATTGCCTTTAGAGTTTGGAAATTCTAATTTTTTCAAGTACCGTTTTTTACCTGCGATTAGTTGATCGAACGTTCAAATCTCAGTCAATGCCAAAAAGTTTTTCGATTGAAATTGATTGTATAAGGGCTAAGCACCACTAATAAAGGAGTCTGATGATCGGCTTGGCAACCGTGAAATAGCTATAACTTCAGTCAAATAAGAACCCACTTGGTGGTAGTTCATTCAAGTTGTTGTTGCAATATTCAAAAATTCATAAAAAATATTTCATTTCAAAATTATTGAATTTAAAAAAAAAAAAAAAATAATAATTTTTGCTTGGAAAATTCGATATATCACTTATCTTTTCTTAAAAATGTCTTAAAATGTTTGTATATAAAAGAATATTTATTTAAGAAACCACTACAACGACTTATAATTTTTGTTCTTGCATAAACTAATCATGCTTATTTTGACATTCTCATGAATAGTCTATTCGTTAGAATGATTCTAGTCCTTCGAATGAACTTTCTTAATTTTGAGATTCGAACGAATAACATTAATTTGCGAAAGATAGCATAAAATGAACTTCAAAAAAGATTAATTTTCATTGTCAGCTGTTTGACATTTACTATATTTCTATTTAATTAGTATGACCGTTTTACATTTTTTTTTGTTTCTAAACATTTTATAGATGTTGGATAAATAATCAAGAAACAAAATAAATAATACACTTTTTCATTATAAAGTAAAGTTTAACCATAAAGAACTACATATTTATTACATTTTTTGTGTCAACTCAGCTGTTTTGAAACTATTCTTAAAAAAAATAAGTTGTTCATGACGCGTTCTTAATTTTTATTTTTTTTTCGTATACACTTGGTCACACTAAAATATCAAAAACAAAAGAGAAGTGTTTGTGAAATGTCAAAACCAAAAGGTGAAATCTTTGTTTATTTGTAATTGTTTTGTTTACTCTGTTTAATAATTTAAATTTCTTGGATAAAAACATAAAATAATAAATAAAAATATGGCATTTGTGTTGTTTATAAATTAAGATGGTGTTGAAGAAGTGCAGAGGAGAAGGATAGTGGATGCTTTCTTTCTTTCCGTATCAACGCGGGTGGTAAAAAAACCCTTTGCTACCTCCGGGTTTTCTTCCATTATTTTAATTAACTTTTGCTTTTGTTCGCGGTTTGTCCAGTTGGAATGCGACCTTTTAACATAAAACAACAAAAAAAATAATAAAAGTAATTTATTTTCCATGAAATGATTAAAAACTTACATGTTTTGTTGTTTACTCGACAGAAAAATTCAAACGACACAAAAATGACATTTAATTCTATTCTTTCGAATGTCAAAATTGAATAAGCTTTCGCAAATAATTGAACTTTCTATGGATTGGGTGAACTTTCGATTTGCTCAATTAACATTCTAATCGCTGAGTCTCAAAATTAAGTTTCAACGAATTCGACTCACTTTCTAACGAAAGAGAATGTTAAAATAAGCACCAATATTTGCTTTTTTTTAGCTCCAACTACTAAAGAAGTTGTTTTAGTCATTTTAAAAATTAATTTTATGCTTAAGTTTGAACAGTTTTTCTCTAATAACATTAAATTTTGAAATTCTTAGTCTTTTACATAAGAGCAAGTTCGTGTGACCCAGTCGTGCATTTTATTTCTATGGTTGTTGAAAAATCAGTACAAAACCTTGTGGAGAGATGCAAGTTTCAAATTAGCTTCAGACCAATAGTTCTTTGAGGTCCAAGGACTCGTGCTCTTTCAACTACTTTCGTCTAATTACAGCAAAGAATAATTCTTCAGTCAATGATTCTTATTCAGCTTTATCGCTATTTCCAATTTCTTTGGGTTGCACAAATTTTTTTAGTGGACAAGTTGCCTTAAGCACAGCTTACTCGATGTTAATCAGATTCGATTCATTCATGTTCTTGGATATATTCTGGATCAATATCTGGATCGGTTTGACTGCTTTTTCATGGGAGGCAGGAAACGTATGTTTTTGGTTGCAGGGGTAGTTTTGGCACATGTAACTGTTGCGATCGACCGTTTTGCGATGGATTCCCGATCAGTTTTATAAAACCACTTAAGGGGTAAACAGAAATCCCTATCGAAGGCGGATCTGCCAGACTTGTGGCTATTTTCATCGATTTTGAAGAAAACAAATTTCTTGATGACCTGATATATGACTTTTCTAGTTACTTTTTACATAACTTCACAGTTTTGAAAAGTTTTTGAAAATCACTTATACATTAGTTAAAAAAATTTTAATTACATATATCAAACATATTTTATAGAAAAAAGAACCCCATGTCCGTTTGTACCTACTCTTTTCGTATTGTAAGGGAGGATTAAAGGTTTTTCATTATATGTAGACCAACCCGAAAAATTAATTTCATAAGCAGTTTTGTTTAATTGAGCCACTGTGCGGCGTTTGTATTTATTTATCGCAAAGAGTTTCACTCATATTTACAAGATTTCTTACGTAAAAGTTTTTGTTTTGCAACGGAAGATTCCAATCTATAAATTATATTTCGCTGAAAAGGTTTTGTGCTACAAATGTTCAGAAAGAAAAACCGTGTGCAAAGGTACTTTTCATTGATTCACGTTTTTCGTGGAAAATTGGAATTTCTAATTGCATAATACTCGTAGCTAAGCTTCAAGTTATCAATTGTAATTCTTTGGAGCGTAATTCGATTGATTTTTATCATCCATAATATCAAAGTATGTATATGAGCTGGTGATTATTTTGTTGTATCAAATTATGCTATAGAAGCTCCAACAGCGTCACAATCCAATTACATAATCGCTCGATAAATAAAAGAAAAATATTCGAAATTGCTTGATTGTTCGTTTGTCGTACCTCCATATCAGTCACCCATTATTTTATACAAGCCTCTAAAAATAATTAATATGGTTCCCTTACAAAGCTTCAACTTGCGTTGAATTTCCTTTTGTTACTCATATCGTCTTAATATAATAAAAATCATCTGTCACTGTGCTCGTAAGGCGCTATCTCTCAAACCGCCCAACCAATTTCGATGAAATTTTGCAAGTGTGTATCGGTGAATCCACCTTAAAAGATAGGAAGACAGATATCTTTTGAGATTTTATTTTTTTTTTAAACTTTATTTCAGATGAAGACTTAAAACTAACAAATATTTGCAATTTATAAGCAAAAGCATCTACATATTTCATTGTATAGTTGAAAGATTATAGCAAAAGTTTAATATTTCTTATAGGAATGTTGGTTCGAATCACTCTCTTGCATCCAATATTTTCTATAGCATGTTATTAAACAAACGATGTGCAGTTACCAAAAAAAAAGTGAAAAAAGTATGCATTTTACTTGGGATATATGTAGGTACTTTGGGCAAGTTTTGCAATGGGTCCGGCAATTCCGTCTGTCTGTCTGTAAAACGCTGAAGAGTTTTTCTTTAAACTCTGTAATTAAAGGTCTTCGTTCCTAGATGAGGAATTGAAATATTATTTTTCAACTTTAAAACTAACGGTACCTGCCATACAGCCGTTACGCAAAATCTCATTAATCTTGAAAACTTGACCAAAACTTTTAACAGGAGGTCTTTTTATTGAAAATGATATTGATTATGTAAGCTTTTAAGGTAGTAGTGGTAGTGGATTGGTAAGGACCTGTGACATAAAAAACCTTACAAGACGAAATCGAATGGGATAAAATCTCACGATCCTGGTGGCCAATTTACATCGGCTTTGTGTGAGATAATCATATTCGGTAATCGCTCGTGCTTTGAAAAATAACTATCGACAAGGACATTTCCATCAAATCAGATAGTTAAGCGACACTCAAGGCACTAATCTCATATATTATCAGCTCTAAATTGGCATGGAAGTACATAAACAGGCAAAATTAGCTTGGCGAACCGAACAGGGTGACACTTCACTGGTTACCTGGTCATGAAGGTATTTATGGAAATGAAGAGTGAGACTCCTTAGCAAAAATAGGAGCATCAAACCTTTTAACAGGGAATGAGCCCTATTGCGTGAAAATGTCACCAAAAACAAAATTTAACAAGAAGAAGAAAATTGGAAAGAACTCCCAAAGCTGAGGCAGGCGAATATACTTAGGTACTACAGGGCAATTGCAACCAGCAACGTTTCGAAAACTGCATACACTTAAGAAGAAATAATCCAAAAATAACAACAGCTATCCTAAATGGATACTGCAAGCTTAGAAGACCCCTTCCTTTACTTGGTATGATAAGCAGTGCCACATGTAGATTCTGCAACATGCATAAGGAACCGGACAACATACTAGAAAGATGTTGTCCACTCGTGCACCACAGGAAAAACCATCTGGGACAATACCGGGTGGAAGAGAGCGACCTATCCTCTCTGATGGTGCTCCAAATACTAAGACACTTTAGAGCAATAAATTTGGAGGAAAAACTATAAGTTGAGCAAGCTTATCCATATTCAAGTGGTGTACAATAGATCTCCAGGTCACAGTGCAATACCCGTAATACATATGTAACTAGTTATTCATTCATTCTACTTCAAAAATATGCATTCCTAAAAAAATCAAAAAGAGTGGGTCAAGCAATTCTGTCTGTCAGTCTGTTCGACTACGCCCTAAGTGGCTGGGTCCTTTTTGTCTGAACTTGGTTCCCCCGATACGGTATTTTTATTTTTTTAAGAACTAAAATAACGTTACCTGCCATTCGTTTTTTTCTAAATTTTATAAAATATTTTTCGTCTCAAAAACTATTCCTCTGATTTCCAAAAAAAAAAATTCATTCGCATTAAAAGCTAATGGTTGGAAAAAAAATTACAAAAAAAAAAGATTAATAATGGAGCCATGCCAAAAACAAAAAAATTTGGAACTCATTTTATTTTATGCTAGGGCTCCTTTAGAGTTTGAATAGTATTGTATGTACTATATTCAAATTTTTAAAAACTTTTTTTTTTAATTTTAAAAAATTTACGAGTTTTTTTTTTAAATTTTTTAGAAAACTACATGCTAGATACTTTAGAAACTTGACAAATGACAAGTGATTTCTTTTTGTCGAATCCTAACAATAACTAACAAGGACTTAGACAAAATATTGACATAACTTCTAAATCGTCACTTTGGAAAGTTAAAGGGTAATGTGGTACACTATGCTGTCTATTGTGGTATTGCGTGAATGTGAAATCTCAAATTTCCCATTTTTTCATTCCTCACAACATGATTCTATGTCTTTGGAATCTCATTTTCTTACTTCAACCCTTTAAGACATTTTCACGAATGAATCTTTAGAAAAAACACAAATTGTCAATTTTAAAAAGAAATATACTTTTATGATGGGTAAAGTGGTACTGCCACATTAGCCACGGCTAGTATACCACATTAGCCGAAACTGTATATTTTAACAAAAATAAATAATAAAATATAAAATAAACACCTTTGAACAAAACTAACAGTTGTTTTTCGTACATGATTAATTTATTTTTGCAAAGAATTTATAAACTAGCTTGAAAGACAACTTTTGAGACCACACAAACACTTTTTGTTTGACCCAAAAAAAAACTCAACTTCACGCAATAACCCTTCTCAAATATTTACTTGAGACATACGAAGATTTTTGACTTGATTGAACACAAGTACTTAGTTTTATTTATATTCATCATCATCATCGGCTCGACAACCGGGTTCCGGTCCTGGCCTCTTTCAACAAGTCTCTCCACCTATCCCGGTCCCGACGCCATCCAGTTGCGCACCCCAAGATAACGGGCGTCCTGGTCTACGCCATCTCTCCAGCGCAAGCTTGGTCTACCACGCTGTCGTCTACCATAGAATGTACCACAAAGAACTTTCCGAGCAGGTTCCTCTTCGCTCATGCGAGCTAGGTGCCCTGCCCACCGGAGTCTACCGAGCTTAATTTTTGTCACGATATCTGCTTCTAGGTAGATTGCGTACAGTTCATGATTGTACCGTCTCCGGAATCGTCCTTCCTCACATACGGGGCCAACAATTCTCCTTGAGACTTTTCTCTCGAACGCAGCTAAGAGGTCGGAGTGCCTTTTGCTAAGCACCCAAGTCTCGGATCCATATGTGAGTACTGGCAGGACCATGGTCCTGTAAAGCAGCAGTTTTGAAGTTATGGTGAGATTTCTGGATTTGAAGAGCTTTGACAGACTATAGTAGGCTCTGTTGGATTTGAGAAGCCGCCCGCGTATTTCTTCTTCTATATTGTTATCGGCTGCTACTATTGACCCAAGGTATTTAAAGGATTGCACAACTTCAAATTCGTGCTCCGCTACCTTGATTGTTTGACCAACTGTTCCTCTCGCATTCGACGCCACCATGTACTTTGTTTTACCTTCACTAATGTGCAGCCCCAGATTTTGTGCCGCCTGCTCGATCTGGATGAAGGAATCGTGTACAGCTTGTTCGGTTTTTCCGATGATGTCGATGTCGTCTGCGTAAGCCAGTAACTGGCTGGACCTGTTGACGATGGTCCCTCTTGTTACCGTGCCAGAGTCACGGATTGCTTTCTTCAACGCCAGGTTGAAGAGGAGGCAGGCCAAACCGTTCCCTTGTCGGAGTCCATTAAAGATTTTGATTGGTCTGGATAGCAATCCGGCTATTTTTACTTGGCTTGTTACGTTGGTCATGGTCAACCTACATATTCGTGTCAATTTATTTGGGATGCCGAATTCTCTCATGGCTTTGTAAAGTTCTACCCTGGCTATGCTATCATAGGCGGCCTTAAAGTCTATAAACAGATGGTATGTTGGGATGTTAAATTCTAGACATTTTTCCATCGCCTGCCTAAGGGTAAATATCTGATCAGTTGTTGATTTGCCTGGAATGAAACCACACTGATATTGTCCGATAACGGTTTTAGCGTATGGGGTTATCCGGTCTTGTAGGATAGAGGAGAGTATCTTATAGGCGGTACTCAACAACATGATACCTCTATAATTGCTGCACGTTGTGACATCTCCCTTCTTATGTATGGGGCATATTAAACCTTTTCGGCAGTCTTGTGGCATTTCTTCCTGTTCCCATACGTGCACTATAATATCATGAATTGCTTGACGTAAGGCTGGCCCGCCGTGATGAAATAATTCGGCTGGTATGCCATCGGCTCCCGGGGATTTGTTCTGTTTAAGCCGGCCTATAGCCTTCTCAACCTCTTCTATGCTTGGTGGAGGCAACATAGGGTATTCTTCTTGAAGTAGTGGAGCCTCCACTTCTGCAGTGAGCTGACCATTTAGCAATTCATTGAAGTACACTTCCCATCGCTCCAGTATGCTTTCAGGATCGGTGATCAGATTTCCCTCTCCGTCCTTGCAGTATGTGCAGCGTGGTGTGTACTGCGTCATGTTTCGGACGGGTTGGTAGAACTTCCGCGCCTAGTGCGGACCTCGCTCTCGGCTGTTTTCTATTTCACAGATTAGGTTCTTCTCCCAGGCTGATTTCTTTTGTCTGTGAAGCCATTTTTCTGTTCTTCTGAGCTCTTTATATTCCTCTTCGCGTGCCCGCGTTCTATGAGATTGTTGCATTGCTCGGTACACAACATTCTTACGTTCAGTCGCTAGCTTGCATTCATCATCAAACTAGTCGTTCCGATTTTTACGACTGCTGCCTAAGAGTTGGCAGTACTAATGACAGTATTTTTAAGACGTGTCCACTTTTCATTTACGCCCAGCATACTGGCTCCAGGACTTACTCTCCCTAAGTCAGGTGTTTCTAGGGCGAGTCCTAACGCATTACCAAAGGTGTTACTGGTGTTTTCATTGCGCAGGGCAGCCGTGTTGATTCGAACCTGATCGGCGGATGCAATGCGTCTTCGCAAGGCAATCCGCCCTCGGAAAACCATACCAACAAGATAGTGATCCGAGTCGATATTGGCACCTCGGTACGTTCGTACCGTCATCAAGTTGGAGTAGTGGCGACGGTCTATCAACACGTGGTGTATTTGGTTACGAGTTACTCCATCAGGTGATACCCAGATGGCTTTGTAGATATCTTTACGCGGGAACCTGGTACTCGCAACGACCATGTTTTGCCAATTCTAAGACTCGAAGTCCATTGTCATTAGTGTTCTCATGCAAACTATGCGTGCCTGCGTAATGCCTGAATACCGGCTACCGACCTATTTTTGCGTTCAAATCCCCAAGGATGATTTTAACATCATACCTTGGACAGGCATTGAGGGCCCTCTCGACTTGTTCGTAGTAAGTCTCTTTTTCTTCGTCTGAGGACTCCTCCGTAGGTCCGTGAACGTTAATGAGGCTGATGTTCGTAAATTTGCCTCGCACGCGAAGGGTGCATAGCCTTTCGCTTATAGCGTTAAAGCCGATGATAGTAGACTTAATTTCGCTGACTACCCCGAGCACATGGTGTTTTGTATGACAGCTGTAGTATATGTCATATTCTTTCTTCTGTAAAACACCATTCCCTGTCCATCTGATTTCTTGAAGAGCTGTTATGTCAGCTTTATACTTTGACAGGGCATCGGCTAGCTGCTGAGCAGCTCGAGCTCTATAGAGCGATCGTATGTTCCATAAGAAAATTCCTAAATCGTTTTTCCTTTTTCTTTGCGTGGGTTGTCGTCGTGAGATCAGTCCGTTTCCGAGGCTTGTTGTCGTTCTCGAAATTCTTTAAGTTTTACGGGACAGGGAATTAACCTGTCGCCAACCTGAGGAACCAGCCTGATCATATTAGCCAAACCTTTTTTAAAAGGCTTGTTTCTAGTGGCCGCCGCGGAGAGGATATGATCACACTTCCACCAGTCCCGAATAGTTACGGCACGTGCATGTTTTTGTATGCTACATGTTGTTCCCCCTATTCGTCTGATGGCTGACCGCTAAGGTTAAAACCGTTGAAGGAACATGCTTAGTTTTTGAGAAAACTGCCTATACCACATTACCTTAAATTACTCTAATTATATCCTGAAAATTGTATACCAAAATTTTTTCTTAAAATTTTTTTAAAAATTTTATATAAGAAAACTTACTTAAATTCAACTTTGTCTTCGATTACTATTAATTCGAATGTTTAAAAAAGAGACAAATGTTGGCAAAAGTTGACCGCTTCGTCAAAAATCGCTTATTATTTGCAGATTTATTCACTATAGAAGGAAAATTGTTGGTAGTTTATAATGATTTGCTTTTGGGTTAAACCAACAGTTATATGGGATCTGGGCGAATTGGATATGTATTATGTTTTTTAGTACACAGAATTATTCTTATAACCGAATCATTTCATACAAAAATCAACTACAATTTGCTTACAATTGCTAACAAGAGGGGGGAAATATGGCTTTGAGGTTAATCAAACAATGCCAAACGCCAAAATCAACTCGCGTAGATACAGGATACACAATACCTATACATCAGCTACGAGTATGATTTAAACGATTCATGTTTCTGATGCTTCATTGTTATTAATTCGTGAGAATTCCATCGTTTCCGGGTGTTTGTATAGGTGTTGATTATTTTCTGTACATTTGCCTACAGCATTTTGTTGAGAAGCTTGGGGTTATTAAACTTAATTAGTTCGCGGAGCAACTTCAAATGATTACATTATGTAAATACCTACTTGAATTTTTGTTTTACACAGGTTGATACCTATGTAAGGTTATGATTTTAATGAACTAGCTGATAATACCCGGCGTTGCCCGAGTCTTTTTGGGAAAAAACTTTATGACTGCAATCTACATTCTTCAAACTGAATACTAAAATCACCAAAAAAAAATTATTTAAAATCATGATTCGAAAAATTTACAAAATTGAGTAATGGCGGCATCAAACTTTTTTGTTTAAATTTCTTTCCATAGTATTTTTACAAATAGTATTCATATTTTATTTTTAAGTTGTATGTTTTTCTTTAATTTTTAAAAAGGCATGCTTAAAAGTTGTGTTTCCTCGTCGTGTCTTTAATATCGTACTTTCAAACAATAAAATATCATCATTGACTTTTTTGTGTACGTAGGTAAGCGAGAATCTTATACCTATTAATAATGGTAGGTTAAGCTAAATTCAATGAGGCCAAGCATTTATGGAATATGCAAATATAGGTATTCTATACTCTTAATGATTAAGACATCTGCGTTAAATGCTTCGTAAAAGAAACAAACAAAATTGAGTAGCTATTTACTTCGGTATAAATTACAAAATTCATTACGAATTATAAATTTCTAGTGTAGAACACAAATACTGAAACTTCAAACGTACCCTTGAAGTCAAATGCAAAGTAAATAAATGAACACACCTATTCCCCATGTTCTACAATAAAGGAGAAAATTGTCATCCACATATAATTAAAAAGGAGCATCGTTTTGAAGTTTCTCTTATTCGTGCAAAGCGCCATAATTTATCGTCATTAAAGAATCGATTAGGATTAGATTTTCATTCCATGAGTTGAACGATCGGCTTAGAGTTGAATTGAAATTAAATGAAGAAAGAATCTCTATATTACAACATAAAATTCACGACTGGATCGCACGAACTTGCTCTTATGTAAAAGTTCTTTGAAATTTAAAATACATTTTATAAATATAAAAATGGATTTATTGCAGGGTTGCAAAAGCTTAAGTCACTTGTTAGCTTAAGCTTGGCTTTAATTCACAAGCTAGTGAGTGACTTATGAATTAAAGAAAATATAATTCAGCAGCTACGAACTGACTTATGAATTAAAAAAAATTTAATTCAAATTTAAAAAAAATTAAATCATAAGCTTCTTAGTGACTTATGAATTAAAAAAAAAATAATTCAGAACCTACTAAGTGACTTATGAATTAAAAAAATTTAAGTCATGGGCAAGTAAGTGACTTATGAATTAAAAAATTTTAATTCCCAAGCTACTAAGTGACTTAGGAATTAAAAAAATTCAAGTCATGAGCAAGTTAGTGACTTACGAATTAAAAAAAATCAAATCATCAGTAAGTAAGTGACTTATGAATTAAAAAAATTTAATTCAAAACCAACTTAGTGACTTATGAATTAAAAAAAATTTAATTCATAAGTTAATGGATAAATGCTGATTAGAAAAATTATGAAATGGATAATTTATAAGCTAGCGTGATAATCTTATGATTTAAAAACCAGATTGGAAAGCTTTCGTTAATAATTAAATAATTATGTAGTCAAAACAAGCTTAAAAATTTTCAATCTACCAACTAACTTATGAATTAAATTTTTTTTAATTCACAAGTCACCAACTGACTTGTGAATTAAATTTTTTTTAATTCATAAGTCACTTACTCCCTGATGACTTTATTTTTTTTAATTCACAAGTCACTTAGTAGGTGGTGAATTAAATTTTTTTTAATTCATAAGTCACTTTATTGCTCATGAATTAAATTTTTTTTAATTCATAAGTCACTTACTCCCTGATGACTTAATTTTTTTTAATTCATAAGTCACTTGGTAGGTGGTGAATACAATTTTTTTTAATTCATAAGTCACTTAGTAGCTTAGGATTTAAATTTTTTTTAATTCATAAGTCACTTTGGGGGTTGTGAATTAATTTTTTTTAATTCATAAGTCACCAAATATCTTATGAATTAAATTTTTTTAATTCACAAGTCTTCTATAGACTTATGACTTAAGGATTTTTTAATTCAAAAATTCGCAACCCTGATTTATTGAGATAAAAATGTTTAAATACATAAAATTGCCGTCTGATTTCCAGAAAAGTATGAATTGCAAATAAAGCTCGAAAATCGTTTTTTTTATTGAAGTAATTTCTTATAAAAGAAATTTCTTTAAAATTTTTCAAGAACAAAATTTGGGATGCCAATTTTAAGTATTAAGTAGTATAGATTTTAGGAAATAACTTCAAAAAATAATCGTTTACATGTTTTCAATTTTTTTTTTTTTTTTTCAAAAAACCCAAAAAATATTTTTTCGAATATTTTTATATACAATATTATTTTAAATTTAAGGGGGCTCCTGCTAAAAAATTTTAGCTACAATCGTTAGAGCCAAGGTAGTCGAAAATCATAAAAACGGTCATATGACAGGTACCCTAAGTAAATTTTTTTCCTAACCGAGCCGTACAATGTGTGAACGCTAAGTTTGCCTTGTGTTTTCTAGGCCCAAATACACGCTGAAAGATTATTGGTTAAAAGCAACGTAAGACTCGTTTGAATTCAAACAAGTGAGACTGCTTATATGTTTTACAAAACCTGCTATTTTACCTGGTTTAAATTATAGATACTAGTTAAATTTTCTAGTTAATTAAATAAATCTGATTAATTGCTTTAACCAAATTGGTGTGCAATTTTATCAAATCAAGAAAATGGATGTTTATCTTGGCAATCCCCATTCGGTTAAATCAAAGAAGAATATTTTTTAGTTTCAGAAAATTTAACTCACTTAGTAAGATTAAATGAATCTGCTTTTTTGTTTTAAAGATTTTTGACCAAAATGTAGTCGATGCCCATAATACAAAGTTGAAAAAGTTGTCAAAGCAAGGATAGTTAAATTTTTAAATTTTACCAAATTTCTTAACCCAGTTCAATATGGTTTTCAAAAAGGAAGATCTACTGAAGATGCCCTATTACAGTGTTGCTCACAAATATTTTCGAATCTCGATGATAAAAAGTTTACGTGTGGCTTATTTATAGACATAACAAAAGCGTTTGACATGGTCTATCATAAGATATTATTGAAAAAACTTGAAAATGCTGGCTTTCGTGGTTTTATGCTCGACTGGTTTAGGTCATATCTTCTAAATAGATCACAAAGAGTTAAAATAGAAAACTTCAGGAAAAATATTATGTTCTTTAATATAGGTGTGCCTCAGGGCTCTGTATTAGGCCGATTCTGTTTTTAATTTACATCAACTCATTATTCGGTTTGAAGTTTAAAAGCACTCTTACTGCATTTGCTGATGACATTGGTTGGTCTTATGGGTCTAAGAGTGCTTTGAACCTTGTTGCGGATATAAATTGGGATCTAGATTTATTAAGATCTTGGTTTGCTGGAAACATGCTGATTATTAGCCCAAAAACTAAAATTATGTTCTTCAATTTTTCTTCCCTAAATGCCTTTGAAACTGATGTTTTATATCATGCTCCTGAATGCCAAAAGTTTCAAATAAATAGGTGTACATTATGTTCAAATAATTATTCATCTTATACTTTTTATGACAGTCTTATTTGCAGCGATAATTGTTTTGTGGTAGAGAAAGTTAATGAGTTCAAGTACTTGGGACTTTGCATTGACTCGAGGATTAACTTTTCATGCCATACGGAGTCCTTAAGGAATTATTTTAACTGGACCTTAATAAATTTCTTCTATCTACGTAATGTTTGTTCTACAAAACTCCTTACAACAATTTATTATGGTATATTCCATTCAAAGCTACAGTACGGAATTGCATGTTGAGGAGGATCTTATCGGAACAAAATTCAACCACTTCTTATTTGCTGAATGGAATCACGATATGTTTTTATACATAGGGTCACCCCACCCTCACGCATTTTTTTAATTTATGATTATAGCCCATTGAAGTGGCATTTAACACTATTTTTATACCTTGGTATCCAAAAATACAAAAAGTCATTATTATTTCCATAAGTTATTTATATATTGTTACTATTAAATTTTAAGTATATACATATAATGAATTTTATGTGAAATAAATAAATATATCTTTTGTAGGAAACCTAACCTTACACCCTAGTAAAATAAACAAAAAAAAAAAAACAGCAAACAGCAAAAACATTTTTTTTTGTTGTAAACTAATAATAGAAATGAAAACAAATCTTAAAATAATTGAACGTCTCATAACACTATCGCTAGTTTCAAATAGTATATCGAGTTCATATTGTAGAGTTTACCCTCCTATCATTCCTATCTCTATGATCGATAATTCGTATTTCCTATAATCCCTTTATACCCGAAAACAAGTAGCTGCGAAAACGATGATATCGGAGATCTGCAGTGAAACGACCGAAAATGGAATACTGCATTAAGATTAATCCGTTTAATCAGTACACTCTTTTCTTGGTAATACGAATAACAAAAAAAGTCGAGCTATCAGCAAAGAAAATATCCGCAGGAAAGTCAGTCGGTACCTGGACTCTCATTGGGTTGGACACAACAGTCAAAAAAAAAATAAAATATAAAACACTATATAAGGTGGTCTAACCAAAACGACTATTTCCTTCGAAGGTCGAAAGTTTAAGAATATTACATAAGTCGGACTCAAGTAAAATAAGTGTTTCATCAAATATAAGTACCAATATTATTTTGTTAAAAATAATCCGCCTTAAGACTTATTAAAAGTGCCAGTACCAGCGTACCGAACCGTACATTCTGATTGTACACACAAGAAAGTTGTCCTGTCAGAGAAAATTGTAAGCGAGCGGCCGTCAACTAAAGACGTCCAAAATCTTGGGGGAGTATTCCAGACTCTATTCTACAAAACTACAAAAACCACATATGTAGATCGCCGTGGCTTATCAATTTACACGGCAGCAAAAAAAAGAATAGACCGACGAATATTAACCGCAACCGACGATTCCTATCATCAGCCAGGTAGAGTTCCCAGCTTTCAACAGCAGGCATATATTCCTATGAACCTCAAGACCGACGATAAGGTAGATACCCACCAAACCCAAGTGCCGTCACCCGTCAGGTTTCCTAGGAGAGCACCACCAATCTGGCTTCCAAGTTCATGCGGCTTAAGTGGAAATCATAATCTTCGTCTCCATCTACTCGTAACTTCGTCATCATGTGCTTAAGCGGAGAAACCACGTGATCAACATCGTCATCTGCAGCATCTCATCTCAACACCGATCTCTTTTCCTTCTATCCTCTTCCTCTCCACACAACTTAAAATACGTCAATATAAGAAAAACAAAAGAATTACCAAAATTTATGGAATCAAAGCTAAGTTAAAAAAATAATATATAAATGTAAATATCAAACGTTCAAATTAAGATTTAAATTTTTTTTTCAAAGTTTTAGCAAAAGAAAGCAACATTTAATGAAAACGACGGTCCAGTAGAAGCTGTGCACAGATTCCACCAAGATCTCGAGAACGTTAAGAGAAAATTAATAACTATCTGGTATATAGAAAGATATACATATATTTGGTTAAATCTGAAAGTTGACAGAGTAAGTCCTTATTTAAATATATTTTGATTTGAACGTGAGATATCCAAAGGAACAATTGGGGACTGAAGTCCTATTCTTATTTTGTTTGAGGATTTTAATCTTCTACATACATTTTTTTGAATCTTTTTTATTCAATATCGATAATAATTGCCTATATAGATTTTCTTTTTTTATTCAAATTTTAACTAAGAGAAGCGTGATAATTTTTAAGAGAAATAATGTCAATTAAAGAGAAAGCGATTCATGAATTACAATTTGAGACATACATATATTTTTTTTTTGTCGTGATTCAAATTTTTAATTGAAGTTGTGTTAGATTTAAATTTTGTTTTTTAATGTATTTTTTTTTGGATTTTTGCTTAAGAAATTAACGATTTTTGTTTGTATTCAATAAACGTTCGGCGAGTGTACGCATTATAAATTTTGGACTTGAAACTTTTCAAATTGTTTTCATTTCTAAGAGATTTGTTTTGTTTTTTTTTTTGAAGATTTTTAGAAACTATTTTTATGAACTCAAGGACATATTTGGTTACTATTTCAGTTATTACTTTCCGTTTCAGTTGATACTTCGTTAAATGCGGCAAGCAAATTTTTGTCAGCGACATTTATTTTTGTTTAATTTTGGATCTTAGAAGGTCTATAATGTTCGTACGCGGTTAAAAATTTTTAGTTAAGGATGTGAGATACGAGAGTAAGAGAGCGGACGAGGACCTTCATTAGAAAGTAAAGAGAGGTTTTAAGCCTCTATTTCTTTTTAATTTCAGTTTTGTTTTAGGGGTTATTGCTAAAGCCGAGTGATCGCGATAACCAAGGTGTGTTCTGAAGGGAGATTATCTCTTTCGGGACGCAAGCGGGAGGGAAATATACTCAGAGGACACGGACACCTATGTTCTCCATCTAAGCGTATGGAATTCGGTAAAAATAAAGAGACTTAATTTCGGGCTCCGCATCTCTAAAAAAATTTTTTTATCGCATAACATCTCCGCGATCATCAGGCCTGAAACAACGTAACACTGTCCTTTTATCTAGTAGCAAGATCCCACCCCACCGACGAGCTAGGATGAGCGTGTGCTAGCAGGCCTACCGCTACATAGAAATTGGACACCCCTTTCGTACCTCTGCCTAGACGGTTCGAACGGCCTGTAACAGTCGGTCGTTGAGGTAGGTCAAGGTTCTAAGGGTTCTTACGCAAGAGTTGTAGGTTTATGTAGAGTTGTTCGTTTGTGAACTTTATTTTAATGAAGGGACTTAGGGACATTTTTTAAACAGTTTTTTTTTTTAACTCGCTCTCCTCTTGTGTAGGTATAGGAGTTGTACTAGTTGGAAGTATCTGCCTATTAATTCCTTTTCTTTTATTATGGGTTGATAACCTCCTTTTAAGACAACTGCTATACATTTGTTATATAAAATTAAAGAATTATAAATTCGTTACAGGTGGCGCCCAATCGTGGGGCCCGAAATAGTTACGATTTTTACCGAGATTTTTATTTTATTTTATTTTTTTGTATCTGGATTTAACATTCTCATTGCAATTTTCACCAAGTTATGAAGTTTTTCGTAGTCGTTATCCAAAAGGTTAGGAACTGTCCCGACTTTTGTTCGTTGTAGCGACCGAAAACTTATATATTCTTGCAAAAAAAGTTTTGATTCCATTTCGTCTATGTCCGGAATTGGAGTGATGTTATATCTCCTATTTGTCAGTTGCTTAGAGTTGGAAGATACAAAACTTTTTGTTTTCTTTTAGGGTAAACTACTCTTGTCCGGTAGATTAGTCGACGTTTTCTTGATCTATGACTGTAGCAAGAGATTTTATTCCTTAAAACGATAGCACAAAGTTAAATTCAATTCCACAAAGAAATAATATTAAGAATAACACCATCAGTTTCAGAATTTTTTTAAGCGTTATCCAGTTAGACAGATGAAGTAATCTGACTTTCTTTGTTGTAACAATATAAAATTTTATGATTCGGATTGGTATACTTTCTTGGGAAGAAAATATTATTAAGTCATTCACGCTTGTTATTGAAAGAAATTCTTTTATGTAAGTTTTCTTTTAAATTAAATTTAAATTTTATTTTATTTTTTGAAGGTCGTCTACTTTCAATCTCGTACTCACATCCTTATATGAATTATATGAAAGTTTAGTATACAAACAATTATTGGAATTAACTAATTGATTGAATATTTGATTTTGTTTTTTGTTGAATCTTTGAAAAGATTCAGGTATAATGACTGGGAAAGGACGTGGTCGCCCTCCAAGAATAAGTTCATATAATATTAGAAATAAACGTGTTAATAGAACACAGAACCAACTTGATCTAGATAATATGTCCGAGTCAAACAATTCAACCGGTGAAAATAGGGATCCACATCCTAATGAAGCTGAAATTTGTTTAGCTGGTAATAGTGGCATTCAGAATTCTAAAAATCCGGCAGCAAGTTCAAGTCCGAGTGACGTTAACGCTTCAAAAGAAGCAGAACACTTTGAGACGTACGTTCAAGAAGTTGTAACAGCTACTGTAGGCCTTAAACGTACAGAAGATCAACGCTTTATCCGAGAGGAACTCGAAAAAAGCCAAGCGCATCTGTTAACTCAAGTAGGTGCAATTGTACGTGAGACTCTAGCAAGTTTAACGCCAAACCTTCAATTAACAGCCAATGAAGTTCGCAGTGCAGACACCGCACACTCGGCGAATAGACAAAACGAAGAGGTGCCAAATAGACCATCTATAATAAATCCTTCTCACAATAATTTGCAACCAATTGAACAAACCGTTCATCCAGTCAATATGACCCGCGGGTCCAATGTAGATAATTTTCTTGCTCAATTGAGCAGCTTAAACCTCAATGAATCACCTCCGGCTTCTAATCAACAAAATCCAGCTCCGTCCCCGTCTGGTTCCTTCGTCAAATTTCCGAACTACCATAAATGGGGAATTCGATTTGACAGTAAAAACATGTCGGTGGACGACTTCCTATTCCGTCTTGAAAGAGTCAAAGATAGTTACAACGTAACTTGGCCGGAAGTTGTTCTTAACTTCCATCATTTTGTCAGCGGGCCAGTAGAGACATGGTTTTGGATGTTTTTGAAGAACAATCCAAGAACAACCTGGTCAACACTTCGATTTGCTCTTCTTGAACAGTACCGGAGTATTGAGACAGACTCCGAGCTCTCAAGAAAGATGTCTGACCGCAAACAGCTTCCTACTGAGAGCTTCAATACGTTTTATGACGACTTAATCCAGCTTAATTCTAGGCTACGCAATCCAAAACCTACCAAAGAGATAATTGAGCTCATAAAACAAAATGTTCGACGAAGAATCGGAGAACTGTTAATAACATTTAATACTCATAGTCTACCGGAAATGGTATATGTATGTCGAACCATAGAAAAATTCCTAAACGGAAATGAAGCCCGAGCAAGATTTCCACAAGCCGCTTCAAACCCTCCTATACGACGATACGTCAATGAACGGGATGTTTCGCTAGAAGATCCCCTTTCAGCACCAGCACAAGTTGAAGCCATCCATAGGAATCCTAGCATACTTAAATGCTGGAACTGCAAGAGTGTAGGTCATTCGTTCCGCGAATGTACTGATCCGCGACGAAACCTTTTTTGTTTTAAATGTGGGCTCGAGAACGTTATTACTCCGAACTGCGACAAGTGTTCGGGAAACCGTCACCAGAGCAATCCTTCAACCGGGGAGAATTGCTCGAGAGTCAGAAACCCGGAAATACCGAGAAACTAGAAATACCAAAACAAATCACGATTCTTCGACGTCCATCTGACAATTTCGATATTATTTCTAAAGAAAATTTTGATACTAATCCAGCTCCTCATAGGAAAACACTCCACGAGCGTCAGGTAGATTATTATGAAGCTCGAAAAAGAATCTTGAAATTACCTCAGATATCAACAAAAATTCGGAAACTCAGAGAAAAATTTTGTAAAGTGAAGAAACTTCACAAGTCCGTATCCTCTGCTACTTTAAATTGCTCCTCCGATGATCCCCGCCCATATGTTTCGGTCAATATGTTTGGGAAGAGCTGGCTTGGTTTACTCGATTCTGGAGCAAGCATAAGCTGTCTCGGTGTGGAATCTTTAAGATATCTTCAGGAAAACAAAATACCGTTCAAAAAATTTTCATCTTTTGTTTCTACAGCGGATGGGCAAAAACAAACCATCGTGGGTATGATTACGACTCCTGTCGTATACAAAGGGGTAGAAAAAGATATAGATATTTTCATTGTCCCATCACTAGCGCAGCAGTTGTATCTTGGCGTTGATTTTTGGAGGAGTTTTCAACTCGCCCCAAACCTCATTTCCGAAATTTCTCCGCCACCAAAAACTTCAAAACCCTCAAATGAATGTGATTTGACTCTTCAAGAGTCCAAAATACTCCAAGATACCATTATGTTGTTTCCCTCTTTTGCAACGAAAGGGCTCGGGAAAACAAGCTTAATAGAACATGTGATAGAAACCGGGGACGCGGTACCAATAAAGCAACGTCATTACCCTATATCTCCAGCGGTACAGGCCATGATGTATGCGGAATTGGATCGCATGATATCCTTGGGAATAATTGAGGAAAGTTCTAGTCCCTGGAGTTCCCCAGTGGTACTCGTGCGGAAACCGGGAAAAAACCGCCTATGTCTAGACTTTCGAAAAGTTAACAATGTGACCAAGAAAAATGCAAATCCAATTGCGCATATAGAGGGACTGCTAGCACGACTTTCGGATACACACTTCATATCGAGTGTGGATCTGAAAGATGCGTACTGGCAGATACCGCTGGAGAAAGGTTCACGGGAAAAGACCGCTTTTACCGTCCCCGGAAGACCATTGTATCAGTTTAAAGTGATGCCCTTTGGCCTTTCAAATGCTGCGCAGAGTCTCACTTATCTAATGAACCTGGTGGTTCCCCATGAGTTAAGAGACCAAGTTTTTGTGTACCTGGATGATCTGTTGGTTATCTCACGGACATTCGAGGAACACATCAAAATTCTGGGCATCATTGCAAAAAGACTACTTGACGCTGGCTTAACAATCAACGTCGAGAAATCGAAGTTTTGTTTTAGGGAGCTTCAGTATTTAGGTTATATTGTTGGACAAGGCTGTCTTAAAGCGGACCCCGCCAAGATTTCTGCAATAGTCGATTTCCCTGTGCCAAAAACACCAAGACAAGTCAGAAGATTCCTTGGCATGGCTGGATGGTACAGGAGGTTCGTGAAGGACTTTTCTTCTCTTGCAACTCCTCTTTCTGATACGCTGAAGAAAAATAAGAAATTTATTTTTGACGAAAAAGCTATTGAAGCACTTAACGCGATAAAAAAGGAATTGACTTCAGCACCTGTACTCATAAATCCTGATTTTTCGAAAGAATTTATTATTCTCTGCGATGCGTCGGCAACAGGCATCGGATGTGTTCTTTGCCAGAAGGATGAGGAGGGGGCTGAACGTCCAATTTATTACTTTTCACAAAAACTAAATGCTGCTCAACGTAATTATTCTGTGACGGAGCGTGAATGCTTAGCTGCCGTGAAAGGTATTCAAAAGTTTAGGCCTTATGTGGAAGGATATAGGTTCAGAGTAATCACTGACCACTCAAGTTTAAAGTGGCTAATGAGCTTGAAGGATCCTACGGGCAGGTTGGCGCGATGGAGTCTTCAATTACAGGGATTTGATTTTGTTATTGAGCATCGGAAGGGTACCCTAAATGTAGTACCCGACGCCCTTTCCAGAGTGTATCAAGTGGATGCACTGCGTTCGGGAGACATCGTTCCCGTGCCCGAATCACATTTGATAGATCCCTCCGATGTGCTTCACATCGATTTGGATGATCCTAGTTTCAAGTCTGAGGAGTATCGCCAAATCATAGAACACATCGGGCAAAATAAACAACAGCTTCCTGACCTTCAAGTTTCGAACTGTTTCGTATATAAGAAGGTCAGATTTTGCACAGGTAACCCACTCCAAGACGATTTGGTTTGGAAACTATGGATTCCATCTGCGCTGACTGAACGTTTGATTTCTCTTGCTCATTGCCCACCACGAGCTTCACATGGTGGGATAACGAAGACCCTATATCGCCTTCGACAACAATGTTTCTGGCCAAATATGGCTACACAAGTCAAAAATTTCATTGCAAAGTGTGAAGTTTGCAAAACGACAAAAGCACCTAACGTGACCTTGAGATCTGAAATGGGAAAAGCTTTTACAGTTGAGAGACCCTTTCAGCACCTCTACATTGATTTTATTGGACCCTATCCACGGTCAAGAAGTGGAAACACCCAGATTGTCATAGCTCTTGATCAGTTGACTAAGTTTGTCCTGATCAAACCACTTAAAAGAGCGACAGCTGAAGCGGTGTTAAAGTTCCTCCAAGAGGAAATATTTTTAGTTTTCGGGGTCCCAGAAAGTATCCTTTCTGACAATGGGACGCAGTTCATTGGCCGTGAATTCTCGAAAATGGTAGATAATTTTGGTGTTAAGCATTACCGAACGGCCGTTTATTCGCCGCAGTCAAATGCGAGCGAACGCGTTAACCGATCTATTCTCGCCGCTGTTCGTTCATACTTGAATCCAAAACAGACAAACTGGGATGCTCATCTGTCTTCCATTAGTAGTGCTCTTCGAACAACAGTTCACACAGCTCTTGGCATGTCACCATATGAAGCTCTTTTCGGTCAGCGCATGATTGAGCATGGGGCAGATTATAAGCTTTTGAAAGACTTAGGTGGGTTAAACAATTCAGAGATAGATTGGCTCCCAAAAGCAGCAAAAATGAACATACTGCATTCATATCTCAAGAATGCATTAGAAAAGGCTCATGAATCTTACGAGAAAACTTACAACCTAAGAAGTAGAATTGTGGCATATCAGGTAGGTGACCAATTGTATAAACGTAATTGTGTGCTTAGTGACGCCTCAAAACACCTCAATGCCAAACTATGCCCAAAGTTTGTTAAGGTGACGGTCAAGAAAATCATTGGAAATAATTTGTATGAGGTAATAGATTCCAAAGGTTATACATCAGTAACACATTCTAAGGATTTGAAGAAATAAAACTACTTTAAACTAGATTCATGTAAACCCGGCCACCTCAGCTGTGCATGAGACACATTTTCTTGGAAAGTATTATTAATTTTAGCAGATTTTTGATTAAGGTAAAGTTTGTATCCTCTTATTCTTTTAACTCGGTTGCCCTTGTTAAAACAATAAGATTTGTAGGAAACCTAACCTTACACCCTAGTAAAATAAACAAAAAAAAAAAAACAGCAAACAGCAAAAACATTTTTTTTTGTTGTAAACTAATAATAGAAATGAAAACAAATCTTAAAATAATTGAACGTCTCATAACACTATCGCTAGTTTCAAATAGTATATCGAGTTCATATTGTAGAGTTTACCCTCCTATCATTCCTATCTCTATGATCGATAATTCGTATTTCCTATAATCCCTTTATACCCGAAAACAAGTAGCTGCGAAAACGATGATATCGGAGATCTGCAGTGAAACGACCGAAAATGGAATACTGCATTAAGATTAATCCGTTTAATCAGTACACTCTTTTCTTGGTAATACGAATAACAAAAAAAGTCGAGCTATCAGCAAAGAAAATATCCGCAGGAAAGTCAGTCGGTACCTGGACTCTCATGGGTTGGACACAACAGTCAAAAAAAAAATAAAATATAAAACACTATATAAGGTGGTCTAACCAAAACGACTATTTCCTTCGAAGGTCGAAAGTTTAAGAATATTACATAAGTCGGACTCAAGTAAAATAAGTGTTTCATCAAATATAAGTACCAATATTATTTTGTTAAAAATAATCCGCCTTAAGACTTATTAAAAGTGCCAGTACCAGCGTACCGAACCGTACATTCTGATTGTACACACAAGAAAGTTGTCCTGTCAGAGAAAATTGTAAGCGAGCGGCCGTCAACTAAAGACGTCCAAAATCTTGGGGGAGTATTCCAGACTCTATTCTACAAAACTACAAAAACCACATATGTAGATCGCCGTGGCTTATCAATTTACACGGCAGCAAAAAAAAGAATAGACCGACGAATATTAACCGCAACCGACGATTCCTATCATCAGCCAGGTAGAGTTCCCAGCTTTCAACAGCAGGCATATATTCCTATGAACCTCAAGACCGACGATAAGGTAGATACCCACCAAACCCAAGTGCCGTCACCCGTCAGGTTTCCTAGGAGAGCACCACCAATCTGGCTTCCAAGTTCATGCGGCTTAAGTGGAAATCATAATCTTCGTCTCCATCTACTCGTAACTTCGTCATCATGTGCTTAAGCGGAGAAACCACGTGATCAACATCGTCATCTGCAGCATCTCATCTCAACACCGATCTCTTTTCCTTCTATCCTCTTCCTCTCCACACAACTTAAAATACGTCAATATAAGAAAAACAAAAGAATTACCAAAATTTATGGAATCAAAGCTAAGTTAAAAAAATAATATATAAATGTAAATATCAAACGTTCAAATTAAGATTTAAATTTTTTTTTCAAAGTTTTAGCAAAAGAAAGCAACATTTAATGAAAACGACGGTCCAGTAGAAGCTGTGCACAGATTCCACCAAGATCTCGAGAACGTTAAGAGAAAATTAATAACTATCTGGTATATAGAAAGATATACATATATTTGGTTAAATCTGAAAGTTGACAGAGTAAGTCCTTATTTAAATATATTTTGATTTGAACGTGAGATATCCAAAGGAACAATTGGGGACTGAAGTCCTATTCTTATTTTGTTTGAGGATTTTAATCTTCTACATACATTTTTTTGAATCTTTTTTATTCAATATCGATAATAATTGCCTATATAGATTTTCTTTTTTTATTCAAATTTTAACTAAGAGAAGCGTGATAATTTTTAAGAGAAATAATGTCAATTAAAGAGAAAGCGATTCATGAATTACAATTTGAGACATACATATATTTTTTTTTTGTCGTGATTCAAATTTTTAATTGAAGTTGTGTTAGATTTAAATTTTGTTTTTTAATGTATTTTTTTTTTGGATTTTTGCTTAAGAAATTAACGATTTTTGTTTGTATTCAATAAACGTTCGGCGAGTGTACGCATTATAAATTTTGGACTTGAAACTTTTCAAATTGTTTTCATTTCTAAGAGATTTGTTTTGTTTTTTTTTTTGAAGATTTTTAGAAACTATTTTTATGAACTCAAGGACATATTTGGTTACTATTTCAGTTATTACTTTCCGTTTCAGTTGATACTTCGTTAAATGCGGCAAGCAAATTTTTGTCAGCGACATTTATTTTTGTTTAATTTTGGATCTTAGAAGGTCTATAATGTTCGTACGCGGTTAAAAATTTTTAGTTAAGGATGTGAGATACGAGAGTAAGAGAGCGGACGAGGACCTTCATTAGAAAGTAAAGAGAGGTTTTAAGCCTCTATTTCTTTTTAATTTCAGTTTTGTTTTAGGGGTTATTGCTAAAGCCGAGTGATCGCGATAACCAAGGTGTGTTCTGAAGGGAGATTATCTCTTTCGGGACGCAAGCGGGAGGGAAATATACTCAGAGGACACGGACACCTATGTTCTCCATCTAAGCGTATGGAATTCGGTAAAAATAAAGAGACTTAATTTCGGGCTCCGCATCTCTAAAAAAATTTTTTTATCGCATAACATCTCCGCGATCATCAGGCCTGAAACAACGTAACACTGTCCTTTTATCTAGTAGCAAGATCCCACCCCACCGACGAGCTAGGATGAGCGTGTGCTAGCAGGCCTACCGCTACATAGAAATTGGACACCCCTTTCGTACCTCTGCCTAGACGGTTCGAACGGCCTGTAACAGTCGGTCGTTGAGGTAGGTCAAGGTTCTAAGGGTTCTTACGCAAGAGTTGTAGGTTTATGTAGAGTTGTTCGTTTGTGAACTTTATTTTAATGAAGGGACTTAGGGACATTTTTTAAACAGTTTTTTTTTTAACTCGCTCTCCTCTTGTGTAGGTATAGGAGTTGTACTAGTTGGAAGTATCTGCCTATTAATTCCTTTTCTTTTATTATGGGTTGATAACCTCCTTTTAAGACAACTGCTATACATTTGTTATATAAAATTAAAGAATTATAAATTCGTTACAGGTGGCGCCCAATCGTGGGGCCCGAAATAGTTACGATTTTTACCGAGATTTTTATTTTATTTTATTTTTTTGTATCTGGATTTAACATTCTCATTGCAATTTTCACCAAGTTATGAAGTTTTTCGTAGTCGTTATCCAAAAGGTTAGGAACTGTCCCGACTTTTGTTCGTTGTAGCGACCGAAAACTTATATATTCTTGCAAAAAAAGTTTTGATTCCATTTCGTCTATGTCCGGAATTGGAGTGATGTTATATCTCCTATTTGTCAGTTGCTTAGAGTTGGAAGATACAAAACTTTTTGTTTTCTTTTAGGGTAAACTACTCTTGTCCGGTAGATTAGTCGACGTTTTCTTGATCTATGACTGTAGCAAGAGATTTTATTCCTTAAAACGATAGCACAAAGTTAAATTCAATTCCACAAAGAAATAATATTAAGAATAACACCATCAGTTTCAGAATTTTTTTAAGCGTTATCCAGTTAGACAGATGAAGTAATCTGACTTTCTTTGTTGTAACAATATAAAATTTTATGATTCGGATTGGTATACTTTCTTGGGAAGAAAATATTATTAAGTCATTCACGCTTGTTATTGAAAGAAATTCTTTTATGTAAGTTTTCTTTTAAATTAAATTTAAATTTTATTTTATTTTTTGAAGGTCGTCTACTTTCAATCTCGTACTCACATCCTTATATGAATTATATGAAAGTTTAGTATACAAACAATTATTGGAATTAACTAATTGATTGAATATTTTGATTTTGTTTTTGTTGAATCTTTGAAAAGATTCAGGTATAATGACTGGGAAAGGACGTGGTCGCCCTCCAAGAATAAGTTCATATAATATTAGAAATAAACGTGTTAATAGAACACAGAACCAACTTGATCTAGATAATATGTCCGAGTCAAACAATTCAACCGGTGAAAATAGGGATCCACATCCTAATGAAGCTGAAATTTGTTTAGCTGGTAATAGTGGCATTCAGAATTCTAAAAATCCGGCAGCAAGTTCAAGTCCGAGTGACGTTAACGCTTCAAAAGAAGCAGAACACTTTGAGACGTACGTTCAAGAAGTTGTAACAGCTACTGTAGGCCTTAAACGTACAGAAGATCAACGCTTTATCCGAGAGGAACTCGAAAAAAGCCAAGCGCATCTGTTAACTCAAGTAGGTGCAATTGTACGTGAGACTCTAGCAAGTTTAACGCCAAACCTTCAATTAACAGCCAATGAAGTTCGCAGTGCAGACACCGCACACTCGGCGAATAGACAAAACGAAGAGGTGCCAAATAGACCATCTATAATAAATCCTTCTCACAATAATTTGCAACCAATTGAACAAACCGTTCATCCAGTCAATATGACCCGCGGGTCCAATGTAGATAATTTTCTTGCTCAATTGAGCAGCTTAAACCTCAATGAATCACCTCCGGCTTCTAATCAACAAAATCCAGCTCCGTCCCCGTCTGGTTCCTTCGTCAAATTTCCGAACTACCATAAATGGGGAATTCGATTTGACAGTAAAAACATGTCGGTGGACGACTTCCTATTCCGTCTTGAAAGAGTCAAAGATAGTTACAACGTAACTTGGCCGGAAGTTGTTCTTAACTTCCATCATTTTGTCAGCGGGCCAGTAGAGACATGGTTTTGGATGTTTTTGAAGAACAATCCAAGAACAACCTGGTCAACACTTCGATTTGCTCTTCTTGAACAGTACCGGAGTATTGAGACAGACTCCGAGCTCTCAAGAAAGATGTCTGACCGCAAACAGCTTCCTACTGAGAGCTTCAATACGTTTTATGACGACTTAATCCAGCTTAATTCTAGGCTACGCAATCCAAAACCTACCAAAGAGATAATTGAGCTCATAAAACAAAATGTTCGACGAAGAATCGGAGAACTGTTAATAACATTTAATACTCATAGTCTACCGGAAATGGTATATGTATGTCGAACCATAGAAAAATTCCTAAACGGAAATGAAGCCCGAGCAAGATTTCCACAAGCCGCTTCAAACCCTCCTATACGACGATACGTCAATGAACGGGATGTTTCGCTAGAAGATCCCCTTTCAGCACCAGCACAAGTTGAAGCCATCCATAGGAATCCTAGCATACTTAAATGCTGGAACTGCAAGAGTGTAGGTCATTCGTTCCGCGAATGTACTGATCCGCGACGAAACCTTTTTTGTTTTAAATGTGGGCTCGAGAACGTTATTACTCCGAACTGCGACAAGTGTTCGGGAAACCGTCACCAGAGCAATCCTTCAACCGGGGAGAATTGCTCGAGAGTCAGAAACCCGGAAATACCGAGAAACTAGAAATACCAAAACAAATCACGATTCTTCGACGTCCATCTGACAATTTCGATATTATTTCTAAAGAAAATTTTGATACTAATCCAGCTCCTCATAGGAAAACACTCCACGAGCGTCAGGTAGATTATTATGAAGCTCGAAAAAGAATCTTGAAATTACCTCAGATATCAACAAAAATTCGGAAACTCAGAGAAAAATTTTGTAAAGTGAAGAAACTTCACAAGTCCGTATCCTCTGCTACTTTAAATTGCTCCTCCGATGATCCCCGCCCATATGTTTCGGTCAATATGTTTGGGAAGAGCTGGCTTGGTTTACTCGATTCTGGAGCAAGCATAAGCTGTCTCGGTGTGGAATCTTTAAGATATCTTCAGGAAAACAAAATACCGTTCAAAAAATTTTCATCTTTTGTTTCTACAGCGGATGGGCAAAAACAAACCATCGTGGGTATGATTACGACTCCTGTCGTATACAAAGGGGTAGAAAAAGATATAGATATTTTCATTGTCCCATCACTAGCGTAGCAGTTGTATCTTGGCGTTGATTTTTGGAGGAGTTTTCAACTCGCCCCAAACCTCATTTCCGAAATTTCTCCGCCACCAAAAACTTCAAAACCCTCAAATGAATGTGATTTGACTCTTCAAGAGTCCAAAATACTCCAAGATACCATTATGTTGTTTCCCTCTTTTGCAACGAAAGGGCTCGGGAAAACAAGCTTAATAGAACATGTGATAGAAACCGGGGACGCGGTACCAATAAAGCAACGTCATTACCCTATATCTCCAGCGGTACAGGCCATGATGTATGCGGAATTGGATCGCATGATATCCTTGGGAATAATTGAGGAAAGTTCTAGTCCCTGGAGTTCCCCAGTGGTACTCGTGCGGAAACCGGGAAAAAACCGCCTATGTCTAGACTTTCGAAAAGTTAACAATGTGACCAAGAAAAATGCAAATCCAATTGCGCATATAGAGGGACTGCTAGCACGACTTTCGGATACACACTTCATATCGAGTGTGGATCTGAAAGATGCGTACTGGCAGATACCGCTGGAGAAAGGTTCACGGGAAAAGACCGCTTTTACCGTCCCCGGAAGACCATTGTATCAGTTTAAAGTGATGCCCTTTGGCCTTTCAAATGCTGCGCAGAGTCTCACTTATCTAATGAACCTGGTGGTTCCCCATGAGTTAAGAGACCAAGTTTTTGTGTACCTGGATGATCTGTTGGTTATCTCACGGACATTCGAGGAACACATCAAAATTCTGGGCATCATTGCAAAAAGACTACTTGACGCTGGCTTAACAATCAACGTCGAGAAATCGAAGTTTTGTTTTAGGGAGCTTCAGTATTTAGGTTATATTGTTGGACAAGGCTGTCTTAAAGCGGACCCCGCCAAGATTTCTGCAATAGTCGATTTCCCTGTGCCAAAAACACCAAGACAAGTCAGAAGATTCCTTGGCATGGCTGGATGGTACAGGAGGTTCGTGAAGGACTTTTCTTCTCTTGCAACTCCTCTTTCTGATACGCTGAAGAAAAATAAGAAATTTATTTTTGACGAAAAAGCTATTGAAGCACTTAACGCGATAAAAAAGGAATTGACTTCAGCACCTGTACTCATAAATCCTGATTTTTCGAAAGAATTTATTATTCTCTGCGATGCGTCGGCAACAGGCATCGGATGTGTTCTTTGCCAGAAGGATGAGGAGGGGGCTGAACGTCCAATTTATTACTTTTCACAAAAACTAAATGCTGCTCAACGTAATTATTCTGTGACGGAGCGTGAATGCTTAGCTGCCGTGAAAGGTATTCAAAAGTTTAGGCCTTATGTGGAAGGATATAGGTTCAGAGTAATCACTGACCACTCAAGTTTAAAGTGGCTAATGAGCTTGAAGGATCCTACGGGCAGGTTGGCGCGATGGAGTCTTCAATTACAGGGATTTGATTTTGTTATTGAGCATCGGAAGGGTACCCTAAATGTAGTACCCGACGCCCTTTCCAGAGTGTATCAAGTGGATGCACTGCGTTCGGGAGACATCGTTCCCGTGCCCGAATCACATTTGATAGATCCCTCCGATGTGCTTCACATCGATTTGGATGATCCTAGTTTCAAGTCTGAGGAGTATCGCCAAATCATAGAACACATCGGGCAAAATAAACAACAGCTTCCTGACCTTCAAGTTTCGAACTGTTTCGTATATAAGAAGGTCAGATTTTGCACAGGTAACCCACTCCAAGACGATTTGGTTTGGAAACTATGGATTCCATCTGCGCTGACTGAACGTTTGATTTCTCTTGCTCATTGCCCACCACGAGCTTCACATGGTGGGATAACGAAGACCCTATATCGCCTTCGACAACAATGTTTCTGGCCAAATATGGCTACACAAGTCAAAAATTTCATTGCAAAGTGTGAAGTTTGCAAAACGACAAAAGCACCTAACGTGACCTTGAGATCTGAAATGGGAAAAGCTTTTACAGTTGAGAGACCCTTTCAGCACCTCTACATTGATTTTATTGGACCCTATCCACGGTCAAGAAGTGGAAACACCCAGATTGTCATAGCTCTTGATCAGTTGACTAAGTTTGTCCTGATCAAACCACTTAAAAGAGCGACAGCTGAAGCGGTGTTAAAGTTCCTCCAAGAGGAAATATTTTTAGTTTTCGGGGTCCCAGAAAGTATCCTTTCTGACAATGGGACGCAGTTCATTGGCCGTGAATTCTCGAAAATGGTAGATAATTTTGGTGTTAAGCATTACCGAACGGCCGTTTATTCGCCGCAGTCAAATGCGAGCGAACGCGTTAACCGATCTATTCTCGCCGCTGTTCGTTCATACTTGAATCCAAAACAGACAAACTGGGATGCTCATCTGTCTTCCATTAGTAGTGCTCTTCGAACAACAGTTCACACAGCTCTTGGCATGTCACCATATGAAGCTCTTTTCGGTCAGCGCATGATTGAGCATGGGGCAGATTATAAGCTTTTGAAAGACTTAGGTGGGTTAAACAATTCAGAGATAGATTGGCTCCCAAAAGCAGCAAAAATGAACATACTGCATTCATATCTCAAGAATGCATTAGAAAAGGCTCATGAATCTTACGAGAAAACTTACAACCTAAGAAGTAGAATTGTGGCATATCAGGTAGGTGACCAATTGTATAAACGTAATTGTGTGCTTAGTGACGCCTCAAAACACCTCAATGCCAAACTATGCCCAAAGTTTGTTAAGGTGACGGTCAAGAAAATCATTGGAAATAATTTGTATGAGGTAATAGATTCCAAAGGTTATACATCAGTAACACATTCTAAGGATTTGAAGAAATAAAACTACTTTAAACTAGATTCATGTAAACCCGGCCACCTCAGCTGTGCATGAGACACATTTTCTTGGAAAGTATTATTAATTTTAGCAGATTTTTGATTAAGGTAAAGTTTGTATCCTCTTATTCTTTTAACTCGGTTGCCCTTGTTAAAACAATAAGATTTGTAGGAAACCTAACCTTACACCCTAGTAAAATAAACAAAAAAAAAAAAACAGCAAACAGCAAAAACATTTTTTTTTGTTGTAAACTAATAATAGAAATGAAAACAAATCTTAAAATAATTGAACGTCTCATAACACTATCGCTAGTTTCAAATAGTATATCGAGTTCATATTGTAGAGTTTACCCTCCTATCATTCCTATCTCTATGATCGATAATTCGTATTTCCTATAATCCCTTTATACCCGAAAACAAGTAGCTGCGAAAACGATGATATCGGAGATCTGCAGTGAAACGACCGAAAATGGAATACTGCATTAAGATTAATCCGTTTAATCAGTACACTCTTTTCTTGGTAATACGAATAACAAAAAAAGTCGAGCTATCAGCAAAGAAAATATCCGCAGGAAAGTCAGTCGGTACCTGGACTCTCATGGGTTGGACACAACAGTCAAAAAAAAAATAAAATATAAAACACTATATAAGGTGGTCTAACCAAAACGACTATTTCCTTCGAAGGTCGAAAGTTTAAGAATATTACATAAGTCGGACTCAAGTAAAATAAGTGTTTCATCAAATATAAGTACCAATATTATTTTGTTAAAAATAATCCGCCTTAAGACTTATTAAAAGTGCCAGTACCAGCGTACCGAACCGTACATTCTGATTGTACACACAAGAAAGTTGTCCTGTCAGAGAAAATTGTAAGCGAGCGGCCGTCAACTAAAGACGTCCAAAATCTTGGGGGAGTATTCCAGACTCTATTCTACAAAACTACAAAAACCACATATGTAGATCGCCGTGGCTTATCAATTTACACGGCAGCAAAAAAAAGAATAGACCGACGAATATTAACCGCAACCGACGATTCCTATCATCAGCCAGGTAGAGTTCCCAGCTTTCAACAGCAGGCATATATTCCTATGAACCTCAAGACCGACGATAAGGTAGATACCCACCAAACCCAAGTGCCGTCACCCGTCAGGTTTCCTAGGAGAGCACCACCAATCTGGCTTCCAAGTTCATGCGGCTTAAGTGGAAATCATAATCTTCGTCTCCATCTACTCGTAACTTCGTCATCATGTGCTTAAGCGGAGAAACCACGTGATCAACATCGTCATCTGCAGCATCTCATCTCAACACCGATCTCTTTTCCTTCTATCCTCTTCCTCTCCACACAACTTAAAATACGTCAATATAAGAAAAACAAAAGAATTACCAAAATTTATGGAATCAAAGCTAAGTTAAAAAAATAATATATAAATGTAAATATCAAACGTTCAAATTAAGATTTAAATTTTTTTTTCAAAGTTTTAGCAAAAGAAAGCAACATTTAATGAAAACGACGGTCCAGTAGAAGCTGTGCACAGATTCCACCAAGATCTCGAGAACGTTAAGAGAAAATTAATAACTATCTGGTATATAGAAAGATATACATATATTTGGTTAAATCTGAAAGTTGACAGAGTAAGTCCTTATTTAAATATATTTTGATTTGAACGTGAGATATCCAAAGGAACAATTGGGGACTGAAGTCCTATTCTTATTTTGTTTGAGGATTTTAATCTTCTACATACATTTTTTTGAATCTTTTTTATTCAATATCGATAATAATTGCCTATATAGATTTTCTTTTTTTATTCAAATTTTAACTAAGAGAAGCGTGATAATTTTTAAGAGAAATAATGTCAATTAAAGAGAAAGCGATTCATGAATTACAATTTGAGACATACATATATTTTTTTTTTGTCGTGATTCAAATTTTTAATTGAAGTTGTGTTAGATTTAAATTTTGTTTTTTAATGTATTTTTTTTTTGGATTTTTGCTTAAGAAATTAACGATTTTTGTTTGTATTCAATAAACGTTCGGCGAGTGTACGCATTATAAATTTTGGACTTGAAACTTTTCAAATTGTTTTCATTTCTAAGAGATTTGTTTTGTTTTTTTTTTTGAAGATTTTTAGAAACTATTTTTATGAACTCAAGGACATATTTGGTTACTATTTCAGTTATTACTTTCCGTTTCAGTTGATACTTCGTTAAATGCGGCAAGCAAATTTTTGTCAGCGACATTTATTTTTGTTTAATTTTGGATCTTAGAAGGTCTATAATGTTCGTACGCGGTTAAAAATTTTTAGTTAAGGATGTGAGATACGAGAGTAAGAGAGCGGACGAGGACCTTCATTAGAAAGTAAAGAGAGGTTTTAAGCCTCTATTTCTTTTTAATTTCAGTTTTGTTTTAGGGGTTATTGCTAAAGCCGAGTGATCGCGATAACCAAGGTGTGTTCTGAAGGGAGATTATCTCTTTCGGGACGCAAGCGGGAGGGAAATATACTCAGAGGACACGGACACCTATGTTCTCCATCTAAGCGTATGGAATTCGGTAAAAATAAAGAGACTTAATTTCGGGCTCCGCATCTCTAAAAAAAATTTTTTATCGCATAACATCTCCGCGATCATCAGGCCTGAAACAACGTAACACTGTCCTTTTATCTAGTAGCAAGATCCCACCCCACCGACGAGCTAGGATGAGCGTGTGCTAGCAGGCCTACCGCTACATAGAAATTGGACACCCCTTTCGTACCTCTGCCTAGACGGTTCGAACGGCCTGTAACAGTCGGTCGTTGAGGTAGGTCAAGGTTCTAAGGGTTCTTACGCAAGAGTTGTAGGTTTATGTAGAGTTGTTCGTTTGTGAACTTTATTTTAATGAAGGGACTTAGGGACATTTTTTAAACAGTTTTTTTTTTTAACTCGCTCTCCTCTTGTGTAGGTATAGGAGTTGTACTAGTTGGAAGTATCTGCCTATTAATTCCTTTTCTTTTATTATGGGTTGATAACCTCCTTTTAAGACAACTGCTATACATTTGTTATATAAAATTAAAGAATTATAAATTCGTTACACTTTGTATCTATCTATCTTAATTTTTTTTATCAAAATTGTTAGAGCCGTTTTCTATACAAATCATATTTTGCATTACGGGTGTATGGGGGGTACCGTTAGTTTCGGAGCTAAAAAAAATGTCAATTTCCCCTATAGGGAATCATTGAAGACCCTTAAGTATAGCGAGTTTAAAGAAAATACCTCCAGTATATATAGGGAGAGGTACAGACTTACAGATAGACAGACGGAATTGCCCGACCACTTTATTCGCCTTCGGTATCATCGGAATATCATGTCAACTTCGATCAAAATATCAAGTTCGATTTTTTTCCAAATGTCGAACTTGCCTTATAGTACCTATATCGCAAGTAAAAATGACAAGAAAACGAAAAATATACTCGTATATTAAAACGCGAGTACTGTGCCCTATCCATCAAAACGAAGGGTAATTTAAGTTGGCCTCGTCACTATATAGGTAAATTATAAGTTCAAATTTTTTAGATGTTTTTGTTTTTCGTTTTCTTGCAACTGCACAAAAAAAAATATTTTGAGTTACGTGTTAATAGCTTACGTAACTTTGAGGCTTAATTAAATTCAAATTTTTGATAACTTAAAAGCTGATTTTGAGTTAAATTGAATTCAATTTATTTGGAATATCTACTAACTCTGAGTTATCCCAGGACTGAAAATATTACCCTTTTTTATGACAAAAATATTACCAGGTTTTAGAATATTTGAGCCCAGTTTTTAGTGCTGGTGGTAACTTGAAACTAAATTTGCAAATAAATTGAACCCAGGATATCTCAGAAATAGTTTTTCCACTTAGAATTAACTTAAACTATCAAAATCGAAGTGCGACACTATGGAAATGTGTTTTGACTATCGAAACAAAGATGTACAACCGGTACTATGAAAAGAGTGAATTCCATATCACATCCTTAAAATCAAACTATCTCTCATAAAATACATAATTTTTCTTGATGGATTGGAAAATATTTATGGAAACTGGCACGACATCGGTATATTTTGGGTGGGTAGAATCTCTTTATGGATATAAAACCTATCTATCGCATTGTACCTATGCGCTTTTCAGTAAAATGAATATAAACAGACACTTACCGAAATATTATTCACTCAATACGTCCAGATTAAACTTAAATCCGGATCTATTTCTATTGAATTTGTTTAAATTAAATCCGGATTTAAGTTTTAATCTAGATGAATCGAATGAATAATACTCGTATTCCCATTAGACTCTGTTTCAATAGCGTACAGAGCTCCTTATGGATCTCATCGACAGAAACATCATCATGAATGGAGTAATGAAAAGTCACAATCTAAACATGTTCTAATAAAGACGCGTGTGAGCGCAACTGGAGTGGATGACAAATATGAACATTGGCGCTGTTATCGTTAAGATGACCGTAAATAAGAATAAGAATATTAGAGAAACGCCAAAACACTCAAAAATGGAAATGGTTTGTCATATTAGAATTCTGGGTTCTTTTTTTTGTTCAGTGGTACTCCGTTTTGCGAGGGTGTGTTAAATTCTCATAAGTATCTCCTGTTATGATAAGTGCTTCTCACCCTAGCCGTTCGGAATCGTCAGAAAATTGTAAATCAATTGTAAGTCCCCCTGCCGTCAACTAACACACAGACATGGTTTTGAGTTGTAAGTCACTAGGTTCAGGTTCTCTACGAACTGTTCTCCCTATAATTTAATTTTTTTTATCGTCGAATTTTGTTTAGAAAGGTGAAAAATTGTTGGATGAATGAAGATAAATTTACTATTTAGTTCTAACTAGCAATGGAAAGTACTAAAATCGAGATTTCACTGCTGTGGGGCATATTTGAACAATGCTTATAAAATTTTACTTTATTACTCTTGTTTAAAAGTAATTTAAAATTTTAACCTGTCAATACCATATCTATAAACGTCAAAATTACTGCGTGATTTTGAAACAGGAACAATTTTTTTGGAGGAAAAATAAATTTTAAACTGGATATATTTCAGTTAAATATTTATAATAAATTTAATGTCACTGGAACAGTTGGGTCAGATTTGAACAAGGGTGTTGATCAGCTTCAAGCAATTAATCAAGCAAATTGTTATCTGTTCTATAGCGCAAGTATTGGTTCCAGGTTAAAAAATTTTTTGTCATATTGTCCGTCAGTATTAATTTTGAGTTTTATTGATAAGTTTTTATTAAAAAATTAATATATAAAAATAAAATTTAAAAGTAAAAAAAAAATTATATCACTGTTCAAAAGTGCCGCTTGCAAGTTCAAAACTGCCCCATACATGGGCACTTTTGAACACAAGAACCTATATTGGTTGCAGATAAAAATTCAATATAAATATTTCGTTAAATCGACCAATTGTTTTTCCAAATTGAACCTCAATACCAGGGGCGGACGCAGAAAAATTTGGGGGGGGGGGGGGTTTCAAAAAAATATGAGATTTTCATAAATAAATTATTTCCGGAATTTATTAATACGTGAAATCATATGTTGTACTTTTGCGATCATACGAAAACGAGTTATCCGAAAACATAAGGACACTCAACTGGTACTTACGTTAACTACTAAACTACGTAATTATAACCACAACGCTTCCAGAAGGTGCTATGTGCTACTCATCAGTAACTGTAACTTTCGAACAAACGAAATGAGTTAGTTTTTTTTTTTTGCTGCAATACAACACACACCTTGGAGCCATCAAAAACTCAAACTTGCTCCTTCATAATTTCAATCATCAAAAACGCAATTTCTGCTGGCTTTGTGTGTCTATTTGTTAATGATCAATTCAAAACAGGACAGTTTCGTTAAAATACGAAGACACATAAAATAAAATGCACGACTGGGTCGCACGAACTTCCTTTTATGTAAAAAGTTCAAAAGTTAATATTTCTAGAGAAAAAATGTTCATAAGCAAAAAATTCATTTTTTAAATGACTAAAACAACTCCTTAAGTTATTATTTTATAAAAAGTAGTTTATTAGTTAGAGCTAAACACATAATATGTTTTATAAAAGATTTTTAAAACATAGGTATTTCAGAAAAAAAAATTGGTACGCCAATTTTAACTAGAAGCTTCTCTATACAAAATTTCATTGAAATCCGTTCTGCCTTTAATGACAAATTCAAAATTCGAAAAACTGGTTTTATGGTAGGTACACTAAGTAATGTCTTAATTTAATTTTTTTTTATTAAATTAAAATCAAAATTCTCGGAGCCATTTTTGAGAAAAATACGATTTTCGAAAAAGATATTTTAACACTTGCATGTTGGGTACCTTAATTTTTAGTTAAAACAATTTTTTTCCCTCAGATCTTGTAGATTATAATAAGAAACTTTTATTTATTCAAGTTTAAAAAATCGAGTAGGGGTTTTCGGAATACTGAGTTTCCAAAAAAAATAATTGGCGTTTTTTTTTTTTCATTCAGAATAGAGCACTGAACAGATCATGTGCATGTCAAACATGCTCTGAACTTTCTGTGAATCGAGTGTGTTCTAAGAGCTCTGAATTATTTTATAAACACACGCAAGTTTTTGAGTTTTTTTTCTGTCTGTCAGAATGATTTCAGCATTTAACTCTGTCTACGCAGCTATTTTATACCAAGCTCATAGAGTACGCTCTGAACAATCTCTGAACACGCTCTCAACGAAAAAAGAAACACAATTGAGGAGGTGATTTCCAAAACAAGCTATCGGACCTGAAGGTAGTTTTGAGTTAAATGCCAAAAACCGTTACTTCATAATACAGAAGATATAGAGCAAAATTATCTTCTACAGATTTATTCTTCACGAAATTTTAATAAAATTAAAGATTTCGAAATAAATATAACTTTAGACCTTATATAGAAAATTCTTCATTAAAATTCATTATATCTGCTTTTGGAAGTATAATTGAATATTGTCTTCTTTTGGAAGTAAAATTATTTAAAAAAAGCTTCTTTTGGAAGTAAAATTACGAAAAAAATATTTTTTTGTAAATAAACGTTTATTTTGTTTATAACAAGGAACACAAATACATTTATAAATTTAATTAAAATAAAAATAAGAATTAACAGTCCATTAGAATAAGTAATCACAAAACTGGTTTTCATTTTTAAAACCTATCTTCGTAAGAAAACGAGAAATTTTCATCCGCTTCAACGTTAACATCTTCATTTAGTGGTATATTAGCAATTTGATTGTAAAAAGGTATTGTTTCTGGTTCAATGCCCATAGCTTTTAACAATTTGAAGACATCATCCCATTTGGTTGGCTTAATATGGCTTTCTGGAGTTTTTGCATTGAGACGAGATTCGAGACCGACCCAGTTAACTCCTCTTTTTAGTAAGTTGTCGGAGGTGGTTTCTTCACTATATGTTTCAGAAAAACTTATTTGCGTCGAAGAAGTGGTCATACCCAATATCTTGGAGTCAGAAATCTTAAAAGTTTTTTTTGTTTGAACCACAGCTTTTGATAAATTTCGCCAATCAAAAAGCTGAACATCATCAAAGAGGGTATGAACAGTTCCAAATTTATATAGTTGGCTATCATACGTTGCTGGGGAGGTAATTGTACCAATCCTCCTTAGTTCTTTTTCAACAAGGCAAAAAACTCTGTCAGCTTGCATTTATGAATGGCCACTAACAGGAAAATACTCGTACCATTCAAAATTTAATTTATTCTTTTGGGAAGACATTGCTATCATTAATAGAACGGTATAGTTCTTCCGAATGCTTTTAATATTTTTTGAAACAATAAAAGGTTTTTAAATAGTTTTGAGAAAATATCCTATTGTAATTAAACTAAGTTAAAATAATTACCAGCCAATTAAGTTTTATGTATCTTGTCGTCCACTCAGCAAATAAAAAATGTCCCTCAAGTTAGCAGAGCAAAGTCAGCAGAACACAGTCAAACTGACACAAAACCAAACGGAACTTAATATTTTTTGTACTGCATAGGCCTTATTGGAAGGAACATTTTGTAAAGGCCATTTTGGAAAAGACATTTTGTGTTCAATAGGCTATTTTGGAAATAAAGTCGTTTTTTTACATTGAATTACTATGTATCTGTCCTGTTTTGGAAATTATTTTTGATTGAATCAGACGCGCGTTGAAAAGACCTAAAAAATGACATACATATCTCATTTTCCGATTTTTTTCCGATAGCTGGTTTTGGAAATCTGCTCCTCAATTGAACTGTTATACACTCTGAGCTAAAAAAGAAACACGATATTTTATTTGACAGTTCAAGATTCAGGTACTACTCTGAATTAAAAAGAAAAGCGCCCAATATTTAAAATTTGGAGGAGCTTCATAATGATTAAAATCGGTTGTACTGTTTTCGAGAAAATCAAAAACAAACAAAATAAAATGGTTCCAAGAGGGCTTCCAAAAGATGATTCGTACCGTTATTTTTGGTCTTAAAAAAAAGGAAAATTTAACGAAAATCGGCCCATGCTCTTAGCCCGTAGTAGAAGAGACAGACAGACAAAATTTCGAGACCCACTTTTTCTTCGCTATCATCGTAATGTCAACTTTGATAAAAATCTTGTGTTCGATTTATTTAACGAATGCATTACTCGCCTTATAGTACCTATAAGTTGTAAGAAAAACGCAGAGAACCGATAAAGGAAAACACAAAACTTCTAATAATCAATTGAACTTACATTAATATTAATATGGCACGAAAATAGCACTTTATCTCTGTGTTCTTTAACAAAATGAACTCTTATTTTTTGGTTGTTTGGGGGGGGGGGGGGGGGGGTTTAACTCCTAAAACCCATACCTGCGTTCGCCCCTGTTCAATACCACTGTTCCATGTGAGTAAAATATCAGGCCAATTACTGGAATATTTTAGGTTTTATCAGTCTGGAAAGCAAAAAGTGTTCAAATGTGCCCCACTCTCCCCTAAGTACGATATAGTAAGTACGGAATATTCCCAATGTAAACAGGTTTCTTAAAATGCAATCTTCCGTAAGGTAAGTTGCTACACGAAACGTGTAACCGCAACGGGCTACATAAGTTATAAATACGGATTGGTCTTACTCTACCGCCGGCATAAATGTTAACACATCAAAAATATTTTAATAATGCAATTGACATATAAAAACTGCATATATCTTTACTATGAGATTAAAAATAAACTAAGAACACCTTAAGATAACTGTATTTTCATTTGCTTAAAATTTGTTTTACGCTTTTGATACATAAATATTTATTAAAATTAATAATGCTGTTTCCTTCAGTGCCCTCAACTTCGAAAAATTTGGTTCCATTTTATAAAAATGAAGAAATCGATCATTAAATAAACAGTTATCATTCTTGGTAAATATTGTGTTCACCTGAAGGAAAATTAGTACTTATGTTTAAAATCTAATGCATATTAAAAATAAATATTATTTTTAATGAATTTGACCGATTTGCTGAGTAACTAAATTGAAGTTCAACATGAACACTTATATCCATTTTACGAGAGGAAAAGAGAAACTTTAAGCGTTAAGGTTGAAATTGACTCCATTAAATTTAAAGAAACGATTGATTGATTCAACCTGTGTCAAACCGCTTCAATTTGCTTGGACCATTATTCATTAATTATCTAATTGGGCATTGAATTTGAAACTCTGTTATATCTGAAAACCTAAAAATGCGCCTTTGAAGAGAGATTTGTAGCTTTAATGGATGTTTAATGGAGCATTTAAAAATACTAACTCAGCATTATCGTTTAAAATTGATTTGTTTTGTAAATGTTTTATGTGCAAAATTCGACTTAAACCTAAAAATCACTCTGTCCAGTTTTTGTTCGAGACAATCAATAGATATTCCAATCCAGAAATAAAAATTATTTTAGAACGCAAATTGCTCATGGAAATATTTTCAGTTGAAACTGATACTGGCCATACTGTCCAATTAAATTAAAATTAAATAACCTACCTTTTCATACAGAAACCGCGAGGTACTCGTATCCAGTTAAGGTGATAGTTTTTCTTTGATACCCTACCTCCCGCTTCTCCAATTTCTTTTTCCAATTTAATGTTCCCAACCAGAAATAAAGTTGAAAGGAATTTGATATGTACGAGAATGTTTCATTATTTTTTGATATTTTCAAAGTTTCTGTCAAACAGAATATCATCTAAATTAAAAAAAGAACTAAGCACTAAGCACAAGTCTTGACGTAAATAAAAAAAAAAGATGCTTTGAACTTTTTAAGAAAGATTTTCAAAATTTCCAGATTAACAAATTGAAAAGCAATTCTATGTTAATTTAAGCATATAAATCCAACTCGCAGAGAGTTTCGATGCGGAAAATAAGAAATCTGTGACTTCAACTTACTACACTTTCCCCACTCTATTAAGCTCTAGGGGTATGTATCTATAGAGCCATTCACTTATATTTTATACACTTCGAAGTCGTTCTTCTAGCTAATAAGGAAATTATTTGAGAGTATCTTTGGAATAAACTTAGAAAACTTTTCTCATTAACAACAATGTTTTTCACACCATCCGATGTAATATATAAATGAATGTTTCGTGCTGAATTTCTTACAGGGAACCAAATTTCTTAGTCAAAAATCAAGAAAATTTATTTGAGTAATCATAAAAGTTGAACAGTATTTTATTTTGGATGAATAAAATTTAAAATTACTTAATTGAAAGAAGCAAATAAAATTTAAGAGAATTCTGTTTGGAGAAGAATTTAAATCTATTGCCCTGCAACAACGAAAATGCAACTTTTCAAAATTCAGCTTTCATTCGATTTTGCATAATTTTGCTTTTCGTACTTCTGGGAATTAATATTGAAATTATTTAGATAGGTATTATATCTAGATAGGTATTTTTATGGCAGTTTAATATGCTATTAGAGAAATAATTATAATTTTGTCTTGAGCTCGTTTCACACGTATAATGTTTCATACCTTTGGAGCTGTATTCAGTGGGTTTTGGGTTTCCTTGAAAACCTCTTCAGTTCTTCAGGCATACGCGCATATTCAGCATTTTCACCAGCAGCGATCTGATAGGTAGTCCAACTAAGAGAATTGCGTATACCGAAGATCTAATAATCGAGGTTATCAGAATTCTTTTGCAGCGTTACCTCAACAAGATTCAGCGGTATTGCGATGACTGAAGTTGGAAATAATCCTTAGAAACCTAAAACTAAACTGTTTAGGACTGCGTTGGCTGGAGCCTCAAGGATTACGAGAAATAATTTGCTAAGAGCTAGTGATCGTAGGGTCACGTGGACAGCCACTGCCGAGCAAAAGTGATAGTTAAGTACCTTGGTATCTGGTTAAATCAGTATTTGTATTTTGATATACATAAAATGCTGCTCTTGCCAAGGCTAGTGGTGCCTTTTCCCTGACGAAACGGTTGTTTTACAGTAACCGGCTTGATAGCATATGTAAGTGATTAGCTACATGGCCCTCATCCAGCCAATGTTGTTTGAGTATGGCTAACAGGTGTAGTTCAACGTTGCCCCATATCAAATGGTATCGGTAGTTTGAGAGGTAGAGTCTAAGAGGTGGCCTAGGATGACAAATAATATTACAGTCGAAAAGCACAAACTTAATTTTTTCAACCAGGTTCTATACAACGGAGCCAAAATAATTAAAACTGATAATTTTTGTTTAAGTATATTCGAGGCCACATTGCAAGTGTGATGTCTTCGGCCAACAGCCCAAATTTTTGGGCCTTACAAGACGCGGAGCAGTACGTTTTCGGTTCAGATGATGTTTATAGTCTTTGCCGAATTTCACAGGCTATGGTGTAATATTTTCTAAGTAGTGACAGTAAAGGTGGCTCAAGGTATACAAAGTATACTATTTACTTTCTTATTTACTTACTTATCCGGCTCCCGATCCATGGAGGGTTTCTGCCTGAAATAATGCGGTCTTCCATCGGTTGCGATCCCTTGCAAGCTGCCTCCAGTCGTCGAGACCAAGCGATCTAGCATCTGTAACCGCCTGGTCCCTGTAGCGGAGGTTCGGTCTTCTTCGTCGTCTCGAACCTGGGGGCTGGGATTCGAAGATTTTCTTGATTGGAGCGTTTTTGTCCATTCGCTCGATGTGAACGAGCTAGTGTAGTCGACGTGTTTTGGCTCTTTGGACTACATCCACATCTTGGTACAGCTCATATAATTCACGACTGATTCTTCTCCTCCATTCGCCCTCTTCGGATATAGGACCAAATATCCGCCGAAGAATTTTTTTCTCAAAAGTGCCCAGTATCAATGCCCTTTTTTTATTATCGTCCAGAGTAGAACTGGTAAAATTAGCGTTTTGTATATCGTGCACTTTGTCTTTCGAGAAAGGAGTTTTGAACCCATTTGTTTCGCCAAACCGAAGCAGCAGCGGTTTGCTAGGGTAATTCTTCATCGGATTTCCACTAAGGTGTCGTTCTTGGGATTGATGTTTGTTCTGAGGTAGGTGAACTCCTTGACTACCTCGAAATTACTGCTACCAAAAGGTGACGTTTTGTCCTAGGCGATGGACAGATGCGGCTTTATTTGTTGATAGCATATACTTTGTTTTGTCCTCATTAACTTCAAGACCAACGCGTTTCGCCTGTTCATCAATAGCTGTGAACGCTTAGCGCAGCTCGCTTGGAGCGGCCGATGATATCGGTGTCGTCCGCATAGCCAAGCAGTTGGGAAGACATGTTGAAGATAGTGCCTTCCAGGTTAACACCACTCTTGCGCACTATCTGTTCCAGGACTAGGTTCAAGAAATCACATGATAGCGCATCTCCTTGTCTGACGCCTGTACATGTCTGATGTCTGGAATAGCTCGGATAAGCTGTTACCCATTTGCACGTTGCACCGCGTATTTTGTAACGTCATGTGGCATAGCTGAATCAGTTTTTTCGGGTCTTGGCGACTTATGCTATCTGCGGCTTTGAAGTTGATGAAAATATGGTGGGTCTCGACTTGAAATTTGTTGGTCTTTTCCAGAATTTGCCTTAATAAGATTTGGTATATCGTTGATCTGCTTGCCCTGAAGCCACACTGGTACGTGCCGATCATAGTGTTGCAGAAAGGTTTTAGACGCTCACATAGTACGGTGGATAGGATCTTGTAGGCAACATTAAGCAGTGATATGCCTCTGTAGTTTTTGCAGGACATAGGATCGCCTTTTTTGTAGATTGGACATTTGGAGCTATTTGACCAGTCATCGGGCATATTTTCCTCCTCCCAAACTTGGTTGATAAGTTGATGTATGCACCCTATCACGACATCTCCTCCATACTTAAAGAGTTCCGCAGGCAGACCATCCTAGCCTGCGGATTTGTTGTTCTTAAGCTTGTGGATTCCTTTCTTAACCTCTTCAGTACTGGGTAGTGGGACTGGATCTTCATTGACTGGTCTTATGCTTCTTTGCTCTCCTGTGGCTTTCGTCTAAATAATGCCCATTAAGCAGCTGCTGAAAATGCTGCTTAAACACGTCTACGATTCCCTGTGCTTCGGTGACTAGGTTCCCTTCGCTAACCATGATATCAGTTGCTTGGCTGTTTTGTAGAACTGGTGGGTGTTGGTGGCGGTGCTAGACTCCTCGAGATACCTGAGCTGAGAAGCTGCGGATACTCTTTTCTTTCTGCGCAGGGTTTTTTTTCTCTTTCCTTCTCTTTTCACGGAACTCCTCTTTTGCTGCTCTTGTTTTCTGTTGCTGCAAAGTATACAAACCAAAAATTCTTGCCGTGGCTGTTCTAATCTTATATTACCTTAAGTTGTTTTAATTTCTTTAAGCTCAGTTGTAACTTCTATACCTAAATAATATAAATAATATTGGCCGAATTCTATTAGAATTAAGGTATAGTATTGCTTAAAGCGCCTGCATAGGACCAGTCGTTAGTTGTATTTTATTGATAACAAGGCTAGTTTTTATGAATTCTTGCCTAGCTTCTAGAAAATGATGAACAAAAAAAGGATCTTTTGTTAAATTCTAGCTACCAAAATATGTTCCCCAAAAATATCAGATATTAAATGATTAAATGGAATGATCAAAACTCTTTTCGCTCTTTTAAAAGTTTAGATTGCAGCTGAGAACAAAGATGTATTTACATAATGCATTTATACTTCTTGCACTTAAGACTGATCCAGAGAATGTAGTTTTAGTTAACAACTTTTTTGTTACCGAGAAATTTCAGGTAAAAATGGATAGTTCAAAGATATACCCCAGAAAGTTTGTTCAAAGTAAGGGTGCTTATCCTCCAACTCTATCTATTCAATGGCGTATTAAAATAAGAAAAATATAATCGAAAAAAGGTATATTCATGGATTCTTTAAAATAAACCTTCAGTAACTCCATTACATAGAAAAGACGGTAATCTTCTCTTGATTTAAATAAGACCCCAGTTTACCTCCTGTCAGTGGTCATTAAGGTTTTAAAAGGGACAGAATTATGTATGCTATTTCTATCTTTATGTAAAAAGTCGAAAACCTCTCATGGGGTAAGAGATTTTAATGCCACTCAATCGATTAATATTTATGCACTTACATTAGAGAAAAAAATCCCCTGGTAGCACGCGTTTCATAATACCAACGCTATTTTTGGTTATTTTTTTAAAAATGGGATGCAAAGATAAATCCAAACACAAACTGTAAATATCAACGGGCATAAATCGATTTGAATAAATATTCTTTTGTTCAAAATGCTTTCACGTTTATTGTCTATTTGAAACACCCTGTTCATTCGAATAACTTAATAAGAGGCCTTACGTAACCAAAAAAGGCATTTGAAAGAATTGAGTAGAGAAACACGTTTTTCATCATAACTTTCTATTTTCATCTAGATTGGGTTATTTTTTTTAAATCAAAATAAAGCTTTTAGTCTGTACAAAATTTATGAAATACTAGTTCAAACTGTTAGGTACTAGTACGGTCTAGAATGCCAAAAAAACGCACGATTTTTGGGAATTTTTTTCTCAGAAACCTTATTAGGTAATAACATAATTTTTTTTAAATAATAAATACATGCGTCAAGAGTTCAAAAAAAAACTTATTTTTTTTAATTTTCAAATTTTGGCCGAATTATTGAAGGCGCAAACTTCGACACATCAAAAAATTACATGGTCCCATGGCGGATAGTTAATCTCCGGATCTACAGACCCGATTTTCAAAAAACTTGTTGAAACTTGATTGTTTTTATGTATTCTAAGACAATTTACCACAATTTGACCAAAAAATTATGAACAAAAAAAATGGCGACCCAAAAATGTCCAAAAAAAATCTCCAAAAAAAAAAAATTTTTTTTCAAACCTCGATATTTTCTTTTTGTTTTGACCTTTTAAACAAATTGTTGTAAATTGTCTCGTAAGAAATCTTCCTTTAAATAACCCACTTTGTTTTTTTTTTTGTTTCAGTCCAGCCAATCCTGAGATTAATTGTCCGCCATGGGACCATGTCTTTTTTGATGAGTCGACGTTTGCGCCCTCTATAATTCGGCCAAAGTTCGAAAATTAAAAAAACATATTTTTTTTTTAACTCTTGACGCATTTAATTATTATTTAAAAAAAAACTATGTAATTACCTAATAAGGTTTCCGAGAAAAAAAAATCTCAAAAATCGTGCGTTTTTTTTGGCATTCTAGACCGTACTAGTACCTTAACAAAAAAAAATTAAACAACTGGGTCGCACGAACATGCTCTTATGTAAAAGATTAAGATTTTAAAAAATTAATGTTATTAGAGAAAACTGTTCATAATCATAAAATTAATTTTTTAAATGACTAAAACAACTCCTTTAGTAGTTGGAGCTAAAAACAGGATGCCATGTGATTCAAGCGAATATTAGCTTATGCAAGAAGAAAAATTATAAGTCTGCACTGGTTTCTTAAAAAAATAAGCTTTTATATGCGAAAATTTTAAAATATTTAAAAAAAAAATTTAAGTAGTCCAATTTAAAGTTTTTATTATTGTTTATAATAAAAAATATTTTGCCGTTTCTGAGATATCGGAAAGCAATGTTTTTCAGATTTTTTAGAAGCTTCTCTATAAATTTTTTTATTAAAAACCGTTATGTCGGTAATGAGAAATTCTTAATTTGAAAAATGGTTCTATCGTAGGTACAGTCAGTAGTGTATCGATTTCAATTATTATCAAATTTCTCGGAACCGTTTTCGAGAAAAATTCAATTTTCGAAAACCATTTTTTAACATTTGTACCGTGGGTACCGTTATGTTTGGGTAAAACAAAATTTATTTTCTCAAATCTTCTAGATTATATTGAAAAACTTTTTTTTATCAAGTTTGAAAAAAATCGATCATGGGGTTTTCGAAATATTGAGTTTCCAAGAAAAAAAATTGAATTTTTTTCTTAAATCCAAAAAATAAAAAAAATATTTTAACTTTGGAGGAACCTTAGTATAAGAAAAAATATTTAAATTGGTTGTACCGTTTTCGAGAAAATCAAAAACAAAAAAAAAATGGTTCCAGGGGGGGCTATCAAAAATAACCATTTTCCTGAAAATTTTTTTCAACCGACATTTTTTGAAAAAAAAAAAATGTTTATAAAATTTCAAAAAAATTCGTATGACAGGTACCGTTATATTTGGTCTTAAGAAAACAGAAAAAAAAACTTGTGGGGGGGGGGGGAAATTATAAGTGATATCTACCAAGTTTAAACAATATCGGCTGACCCGATTAGGCTGTAGTGGAAAAGACAGACAGACAGACGGACAGACAGATTAACAGACAGAATTGCGAGACCCACTTTCTTGTTCTTCGTTGTCATCGTAATGTCAACTTTTATCAAAATCTCGAGTTCGTTTTTTTTTACGAATGTATAACTTGCCTTATAGTACCTATAAGTCGCAAGTAAAAATAAAGTTTATACCAACTTTCTAAGGCTCTAATTAGCTTACTGAATGAAAACATCTACAGGGTGCTTTTTATGACCCACGTCGATCTTATTTTATTGTCATTTTTATGCGAATAAAATAAGCTGACCCAGGAACTCAAAGTTCAAGACCATAGACCTTCGTTCGCTGATGTTTATAAGGGGACCCCAATTTTTGCCACTACTGTCATGTGGGATTTCCTGAAGTCGCAGGCCTAGGCGAATAAACCACATTGATGCTCTAAACACAAACATAACACAGGCTATCGCTTCATTGAAAAAGACGATGGGACGATAACCATTTTCTGGAAACATTTTTTACAGTATTAACTGGCTTTTACTAAATAGAATTTAATTTTTTTTTTTCAAATCTTTTCAACATCTTTTGAACAGTTTTTGGAAAAAAAGTGTATGACATGTTCCGTTATTTCTGTTCCTTAAAAAAAATGTCGCAGAAAGAATTTAAAAATGTTATCTACCAAGTTCTAAGAAAATCGTCCGAGCCGTTTAAGCTGTAGTTGAGAGACAGGCTAGCAAAATTGCGAGACTCACTTTTTTCGTCATCGGGTCAAAATCTCGAGTTTGATTTTTTTTTCACAAATGCATTCCTCGTAGTACTTCCTTACGGAATATTGATTTGTTTTCAAAATATGAAAAGTAACCCTAATTTAAGAAACACCGATGTGTGTCTGAGATTCCCTTAACTTTCCCTCATAATCATTCAAAGCGCTGTTTTTTTGACTTATCGCTTTCTTCTCATTTTATTGTTAACACGCACACTCTGTTAATCTTAATCCAATGCTACACAACACACATAAATATTATTTGATAAATTCCTCTACTCCGAACAAAACTTCATCCACAAATTTCTTTGATTGACACTAATCGGCTTTCCAATTGAAAGCTTAACAAAGAGCGTGGTTTCCTAAATTTGTTTGGCCTTACGTTGATGTCCTTAAATAAGTTAAGAGAACCTTGAAGCTTTGCCAATGGTAACAGTGAAGAGCAAACAACTTATTGTAGACGTCTGCCGCCGACAGCTGCGTCGCGTCCGCGCCGCCCGCGCCAATGAAAATATTTCCAAAATTTATTTCTAATAATTATGGCACGAGCTCATCGTACATTTAATTGGTTTTTTAAACAATTATAATTAAATTGTTGGCGTCTAATTGGATTTGAAGAGTTTTATCTGGAATTAGATTAAACGGGTAACACTTTTGTTTGTACTGAAGATATCAATCAATTTTGCTAAGAGACTTTGAGGATTTCAAGATATTAATTCTTAATCAATCATAAGAATTTTAATTAAAATCTTCTTAATTTGAAATGTGATGAGCTCCCAGTTTTGAATATCAGATATTATTATTTATTTTTTGGATGGAACTTGGCAAAGTATTACTTGCAATTGTTTGCCTTTTTTTAATAATGATGAGTATATGTAATGAAATGAAAGCATTTTCAACTTACTTAACTAATTTGTATTTTTCTTTTAACTCAAGATTTAATCAGTTAAAGCTATAGAGAAATAAAAGTCCTTCAATTGGCGGCGGTAGATTTTGGAGGCCCCGGCAGCCATGTTGTTTTGGCGACATCTGTCAAATCTGTTGTTTATTATTAAGTGATAATGATGTCAAATTACCATGGCAAGTTACACGATTGAACAGCACGACCAAATGATAAAACTTTATTATCAAAATGAGTGTTTGCTTATGCGAAACTCTCTGGTATTCCTTCTTAAGAACATAACATATGGTTGACTACATAGTCATAGTGACAAGTAAAAGAAAACTGACGATGCCAATGCGACTCATAATTGTTTTTTACTTGCGACTTATAGGTGCTATAAGGCAAGTTATGCATTCCTGAAAAAAATCAAACTCGATATTTTGATCAAAGTTGACATTACGATGATAGCGAAGACCAAACAAGTGGGTATCGCAATTACGAGTATGTCTGTCTGTCTGTCGGTTCTACTACAGCCTAAACGGCTCGGTCGATTTTCTTCAAACTTGGTAGATAGATATGGGTTTTGATTTTTTCCCCCCACACTTTTTTTTAAGACCAAAAAAAAGGTACCAGCCATACGAATTTTTTTCGAAATTTTATAAATATTTTTTTTTTCTCAAAATCTGTCCCACAGATTTTTAAGAAAAAAAAATCAAAAAATTTCATTTAGTTAAAGTTAAAGGTAATGGTTGAAAAAAAATTTACAAGAAATTTTTATTTTTGGTACCCCCCTTGGAACCACTTTTTTTTTTGTTTTTGATTTTCTCAAAAACGGTACACCACCGATTTTGACCATTATCAATTTTTTTTTGAAAACTCAATATTTCGGAGGTCCCATTCTCGATTTTGTCAAAACTTGAAAAATAAAAGTTTTTTAATATAAAGTAGCTATAAGATATAAGAAAAAAAAAATTATTTTACCTTAAATTAACGGTACCCTCCATACAAATGTTAAAAAATGGTTTTCAAAAATCATATTTTTCTCAAAAACGGTTCCGAGAATTTTGCTAATTTTTTTTTCTTTTGATTAATTTTTACGATCTATAATCAAATAAAAATCAAATGCACGACTGGGTCGCACGAACTTGCTCCTATGTAATAGACTAGGAATTTTAAAAACGAATGTTACTAGAGAAAACTGTTTATAAGGATAAAATGAATTTTTTAAATTCTTTTAATAGTAAGAGATAAAAACAGAATGCTATGCAAATATGAATTTATGCAGGAACAAAAATTATAAGTCGTTGTAGTGGTTCCTTAAAAAAATAAGCTTTTATGTACAAAATTTTAAAAACATTTTTAAGAAAAAATTTTGGTACGCCAACCTTAAGTTTTTATTATTGTACGAATAAGAGTCTAATTTACAAAAAAAAAATACTAAGCTGTTCTTCAGATATCGAAGTTTTCAAAAAAAAAAGACTTTTTTTTCTAAAAATTGAAAAAATATTTTTTCTTCAGTTTTTAAATGCAATGTTTCATAAACTTTTTAGGAGCTTTTTTATAAAAAATTTCATTAAAATTCGTTATGTCGATAATGAGAAATTCAAAATTCGAAAAAGTCGTTCTATGGTAGGTAGAGTCAGTAATATCTAGATTTAAAATTTTTTTTTATTAAATTATAGATCGTAAGGATTAATCAAAAGAAAAAAAATTTTAGCCAAATTCTCGGAACCGTTTTCGAGAAAAAAACGATTTTCGAAAACCATTTTTTAAAATTTGTATGGAAGGTACTGTTAGTTTTAGATAAAACAAAATTTTTTTTCTCAAATCTTGTAGATTGTGTTAAGAAACTTTTATTTGCCAAGTTTGAAAAAAAATCGAGCATGGGGTTTTCGAAATATTGAGTTTCCAAAAAAAAATTTTGAATTTTTTTATTTAAAGTATAATATGTAATAATATTCAAACTTTAGAGGAGCTTTGGCATCAAGGATTATTTAAATCGGCTGTACCGTTTTCGAGAAAATCAAAAACATAAAAAATGAACCCAGGGGGGCTACCAAAAATAACAATTTTTTGTAAAATTTTTTTCAACCATTACCTAGTTTTAACTAAATGAAATTTTTCAAATTTTTTTTTTAAAAATTCTGTGGGACAGTTTTTGAGAAAAAAAAAATATTTATAAAATTTCAAAAAAAAATCGTATGACAGGTACTGTTATTTTCGGTCTTAAAACAAACAGAAAAAAACGTCCGGGGGGAAAAAATTAAAACCCAAATCTTCCAAGTTTGAAGAAAATCGGCCGAGCCGTTTAGGCTGTAGTCGAACAGAAAGACAGACAGACAGACAGACAGACAGAATTGCGAGACCCACTTTTTTGGTCTTCGCTATCATCGTAATGTCAACTTTGATCAAAATCTCGGGTTCGATTTTTTTTACGAATGCATAACTTGCCTTATAGTACCTATAAGTCGCAAGTAAAAATTGAAATCAAGATATTACTGACTGTACCTACCATAGAACCATTTTTTCAAATTTAGAATTTCTCATTATCGACAAACCGAATTTTAATGAAATTTCTCATAGAGAAGCTTCTTTAAAGTTTGAAGAACTAAAATTTGATGGGCTTACTTGGCAAGTTTTTTCTATGACCGATTTGAAAGGTTTTAAAAACTTAACCAGTGAACCCATCAAATTTAGTCTGTAATCATTAAATAATAAAATTTCTCGATTACATTGTAGCTGTTTCAATATTATTCTATTTAAAATGAAGAGCTCCATATAAATTAAACTTTTTCTCAAGAAGTGGGCGGATACCACGCCTTCTGAATGGAAAACCTCAATTTTTCGATTTTTTCCTCTGCTTGTGTGACAAGACCTACCGTTGTGCCAAATTACAAGATTCTGAGATGTCGGGAAGTGCTCCATAATTTTGATGATCTGTCAGTCAGTCAGTCAGTCAGTCAGTTACGGTGTTTGTGATTTCTGAGGCCTTATATCTCAGGAACCACTTTTGCTAGAAAATTGAAATTTGGTGAGGCGCCTTTGCCTGACTAGCTAAAAAAATATTCGAAATTTTAAGTTTCTGACTTGATTGGTACTGCAGATAGAGAGGGGTCAAAATTCGCGTGAGTTTGTTCCTGTAAAAAGGGTGTAGTGCCAGAACTTGGCTGGGTTCTTCCGTTCCCTTTGATTATTGCACATATTTCAAAGGCATTTTATAGAGTTTGACATAAAGCTCTCTTATTGAAAATTCATGCTTTTGGACTGTTCACTACAAGTAGTATTGGACGGTTTCAAATCTGATATCCACAAAATAAACGCTGGTGTGCCCCAGGGCTCCGTTTTATCCCCGGTACTCTTCCTTATGTTAAAAATGATCTTTTGTCTGAAACTTCTAATCCACTAAATTGTTTCGCTGACGACAGTACCCTCAGCTTTTCATATTCGGTTTTAGATTCTCGTCCTTGTTCTTCGGATGTGGCTTCCAACGATACCGTATGATAAGCCAATTAAATTCTGATCTTGGCATCATTTTCCAATGGGGATTCCAAAACCGTGTAGAATTTAATCTTCGAAAACTCAATGTTGCTTTCTGCAACCTTCCCTCCTACCACTTTCTATGGGTGGTACTTGCATCGCGGAGACGGAACAGCTTTCAGTTCTAAGTAAGTGCATCACAGACCATATTTTGTGGAACGATCATATATTTGACGTCGATAAGAACGTTAGGTTTTTTCCGCCGATTCAAGAAGGTTTTTACCCCTTGTGATCTGGCTGTAATATAGTAAAATAGCCAGTTGCACTCCTCCCCTCAAACAATTCAACCGTAATACCCGTACTTCTAGGAATGCTCATCAGTTTACCCTTGAACCCAATTTCGGGCGTACTGTCAAGTACAGAGATTCTTTTTTTAACCGCACTACACGAATTTGAAATGCTTTACCACTCATTCAAAACCAATGTTCATCGGTAACTCCTTTCTAATCCTATCCTACTTTCCCAATTGCTCGCACTTTGTTTAACAGGGGCATTCACGACCCCTTGAGTGCGCGTATAATATAAAAAAAATCCGTCTCCCGTTTCTTTCCGTTCATCCATCCAAGTGTTAGTTCATTTTTAACTTGTAACATTTTCTTCAGCCAAGTCTTAAAATCTTACCCACATGAGTGTAGAAAAAATAGTTCTACAATAAAACATATAAAAATTCAAAGATAAACATTGCATCACATCGTATAATTAAAGTCGAAGAATTTCATTTTTAACTGTTTTGCAGTAATTTTTGACCGTAACTTAATCAATCAACACCCATCGAAAGAGAAAAACTCATTTCAGCCACCACACCATCATCTTTGGATAGCGATGGCAATGGCGACACCCGTAACGGCCCTTGCCTTACATACTGCACGAACGGTATTCGTATAGTGTTCCCCCTAATTTCTTTGCTCGTAGAACTTTTTAGCTCCCTCGCGTCGTTAATGAGCAAAAACTAATCCAACTAAGCGGCATCGTCTCTCACTCCTACACCATGATGATGTCGATAGTTTATTTTAAGCACTCCGAATTCCCAAAAGAACATAGAAAAGTATTCTCTGTTAGCTGAGCGAGTAGGTAACCATGATGGCCCACGCTCGAGAAAAAACCTATACCCTTTCCAGTACCCAGCGCACTTAATTTATGTCTTTCAATAGAGCTCTTGCAATGTGATGCAATTCACTTCTGTCGAGCAATCCCTCTTACATGATGTTTTCAAAAGTTTATCCTGATGGCTTCCGAACTGTGAGTGGGTGGACGGGGGCTTGGTTGGGAACGCAGGGAAATTTCATTCGGGTGCGCTTTTTACGACGACTTCAGCGTGGATGAAGAAATATTTGTTTGGAAATATGAATTCGTTGGTTTGGAGTTCTTAACTGTTTTTAGTTTTAGTGCTCTATGGATGGGTTAATGGCTGACATCGTGATCGTTAGTTTAGGGTTTTTGTTTTTATTTTGTTACTTTGAGACACAATGTCTTGAGACCAGTGGCGTAGCGTAGGGGGGGCGGGGGGGCGGTCCGCCCCGGGCGGCAGGCCTAGGGGGGCGGCAAAATGTCGCCGGTGATACGGGTAGAGTAAAAGTCATATGTTTCATGACAGATCGTTTGACAAGTCAACAAACAACAATGATGTAAATTTGAAATTTGCCACCCTATCTGTGGTTCGTCGTTGACCGCTTTCGTGAATTCGTAGACGGTGAGTAGGGCCGTATGAGTGCATTCCGTATTATCGCGCTGATCGCGAAACTAAAACAAAACGTTCCGAAACTCTCGCGAAACTGAAAGGGAGTGTTCCGAAACATATGATATGCATATGCGAGATATGATAAGATAACTAGGATTCGACGGAAACGTTATTCTAGTCTCAGCCAGCTCAATGTTTTTGCTCCCTCCCGCATCACAGAAAGTTATTTCGATTGTGTTGTTTATAGTTTAAATACTGTTGAATCTTTTAAAACTAAGCACTTAGTACTTCACTCAACCTTTGAACTAGTTTTTGAAAATGAAAAGAGTTAAAGGAAGCGGCGCGGAATACCGCAAGAAAAAGGCTAAGAAAGAAGCAGACGCGAAGACGCGAAATATTTCAGTTCTAGTTCTGGTTCAAAAGCTACGTTAACGTCTTCGGCGGCATCCAGCAGCAGCGGAAGTGATTCCAATGTAAGTAAGATTCCTCCATCTACAATCGTGAGTGGCCTAGAATTGTCCTCCGGCCAATATTCATGGGAATGCATAACTTATTTTACGGGCAGAAGAAGAAGACGTGCCTGCCGTCGAAGTTGGAAGTCGTTCTGGTCCCACCACAGAGCAGGGTCAAGACGAAGTCGACTCACCAGAAGTATCTCAAGTATCTAGTCACAAGCCTGCAGAAAAAGTAAACCTCGTGAAGCTGTAAAGACGCTTAAAAATAAGTTTGTGGAAGTTCTTGAGGTACTGGAAGAATTGACGGATCGGTAGCCAGTCTTCTTCTGACAGTCATGCAGTCATTCAACTTCCTCACTTTTCTTGGCTTTTGAGCTGCAGAGCTACCTGAAGAAGATGACGCACAGATTTACCTGCAGCAATGTGGACTGAGTGTGGATAAGTGTGCTCAGAAACTCTGCGTTTTAAAAGCTCTCCTGGTGGAGAGACCGACAGAGACCGTTTCGTCCAAGCCGCAATCGACTTTTCTAAGACTTTTTGGAAAAAACTCGGAATCGATCTCAAAACGAGTACAATTCGCAGGAAAAAACGCATGCATGGAGATGAATCCGCAGATGCAGCTTTGTCTCACGAGCCTCATTCGTAAAGCTCGTAAAATCCGTTTATGAAACCGCTAATTCTATTTTACTTTCAATAAAAGATACTTCATTGCCTGTGAAATGATGTCTCGAAATTTAATTTTAATTTAGTATTGAATGGGGGCGGCAAAATGGGTCTCCCGCCCCGGGCGCCGAGATGGTACGCTACGCCACTGCTTGAGACTATTCTTTTTGCTCGATTTCTTTCATGGAGGCTTCTTAAAGTTCAAGAATTGGATTTCTTTTTAAATTCTCTGTGCCAGATAATTTAAGATAGGTATTTTTTTATAATTGGCACACACTCAAGGGGCTATGAATACCCTATTAATGTTTTAACATAAGATACTGAAATGAGAAGAAATAAAATGCACGACTGGGACGCAGGAACTTGCTCCTATGTTGTAATAGACTAGGAAATTTAAAAACGAATGTTATTAGAGAAAACTGTTCATAAGCATAAAATTATTTTTTGAAATTCTTTTAGTAGTAAGATAAAAAACCAGAATGCTATGCAAATATGAATTTATGCTAGAACAAAAAATATAAGTCGTAATAGTGTTTTCTTAAAAAAAAAGCTTTTATAAGCAAAATTTTTAAAAGATTTGCAAGAAAAAAATTTGGTGCGCCAACTTTAAATTTTTATTATTGTACGAATGAAAATTAAATTTCCAAAAAAAATATTACTTTTTTTTTTCAAAAATTCAAAAATTATTTGTGTTTTAAGTTCTGAAATGCAATGTTTTTTAAACTATTTAGAATCATCTCTAAAAGAAATTTCATAAAAATCCGTCATGTCGATAATGAATAATTTAAAATTTGTTAAATATTTTATATGGTACGAGTAGGTACAGGCTGTATTATCTTAATTTCAATTTTTTTTATTAAATTAAAGATCGTTAAAATTAATTAAAAGAAAAAAATGTTCATCAAAATTCTAGGTGGCGTTTTCGAGACAAATACGATTTTTGAAAACCATTTTCTAACATTTGTATGGTGGGTACCTTTATTTCTTGGTAAAATAATTTTTATTTTCTTACATCTTGCTTTATCAACCGTTTTCGAGAAAATCAAAAACAAAAAAATGGTTCCATGGGGATACCCTCAATAACCAATTTTCGGGAACATTTTTTCTACCTAGCTTTAAAAATGAAATTTGTTTTTGAATTTTTTTATTTTTTGAATCTGTCGAACAGTTTTTGAAAAAAAAATTATAAAATTTCGAAAAAAATTCGTATGTCAGGTACTGTTATTTTTGGTCTTAAAAAGAAAAGAAAAAAAAACGTGTGGGTGGAAAAATTGAAAATGATATCTACCAAGTTTAAAGAAAATTGGCCGAGCCGTTTAGGCTGTAGTCGAACAGACAGACATACAGACAGACAGAATTGTTACGAATGCACAATCTGCCTTATAGTACCTAAAGGGTGGTTAAGTTTTAAGGGCCGATGTTGATTTTGAATAAAACACAAATTATTTAGGAAATTATTGTCATTTCTTTTTCTCATGATAATATGGTATGGTCCAATTATGTATGGAACAAAATATCGGCCAAATGGCCGCCGCGACCTCGGCGGCACACCTCCATCCGATGGTCCAAATTTTCGATGACGCTGAGGCATAATTGAGGTTCTATGCCGTTAATGTGCCGAATTATCTCATCCGTTAGCCTTTGAATTGTTGCTGGCTTATCGACGTACACCTTTTCTTTCAAATAACCCCAAAGAAAGAAGTCCAACGGAGTCAAATCACATGCTCTTGACGGCCAATTGACATCGCCACCACGTGAGATAACACGGCCATTGAATTTGTCGCGCAAAAGAGCCAATGTTTCATTAGCTGTGTGGCAAGTGGCACCGTCCTGTTGATATATATATCTTCCGATTCGGGCCATAAAACGTTCTTTATCATCTCACCATAGCGAACGCCATTCACAGTTACTGCCTGACCGACCTCATTTTGGAAAAAATACGGCCCGATGATGCCGCCAACCCATAAACCGCACCAAACAGTCACTCTTTGTGGGTGCATTTGTTTTTTGACAATCACTCTTGGATTATCATTCGCCCAAATGCGGCAATTCTGCTTATTGACGAATGAATCCACTGAGGTGAAAATGTGCCTCATCACTGAAGATGATTTTCTTCGAAAATTGATCATCCACTGTTGCCATTTCTTGCCACCATTCTGACCATTGACTGACCATTGACGACGCTTGAAATGGTCAAGAGGCTTTAGTTCTTGAGTCAATTGCATCTTGTAAGCGTTAAAATTCAAGTCTTTATGCATAATGTTCATTAACGACGAGCGTGAGAGGTGCAATTGTTGGGCACGACGACGAGTTGAGGTGGACGGCTCTTCAGCCATACTATTGCGAACAGCAGCAATATTTTCTGCAGTACGAGCTGTACGAGCATGCACTGGTGTTTTCACATTTCCTACAGACCCGGTTTGCTCAAATTTTTGCACGATTTTTCGATTGTACGCACATTTGGACGATTAAATTGACCGAAAAAATCACGAATTGCCCGATATGCATTTCGATTTGAACGCCCATTTTCATAAAAAGCCTGAATAACTTTAACGCGTTGCTCGATTGTGTATCTTTCCATGGTTCGAATTGAGTTAGTCTGAAATTGAGAAATGTCAAATGAAATGCAGAAAAAAACTTGACGTTTAGGTGTGGTTCACATTCAACATCGGCCCTTAAAATCTAACCACCCTTTATAAGTCGCAAGTAAAAAGAGAGTTGGGTTACGAATTCCACATTTCTGTGGTTACGGTATGGTTAAAGAAGGAATCTCTATTCTAAACGGTAGATCCGAAGTTAGGGTCGTGTGTATTGTATACTGATGGGTATTCCTGACGATGCGGGTATTATTCTGAAATTGATTTAGGGGACGAATACAGCTGGCTATTTTATCAGAGCTATGCTCAAAGAAGTAGCTATAAAACAGTGATAAGCCAGAGACATTTCTATAATATTTACTTGAAACAAATGTTTCCGAAATTGATATGTCACGTATGAGCTACAAAGCTCTTTTCTGGATTCTCTATTCTATTTGCAGTAATGTTCTGGATGTACCAGACTTCACACGAGAGTTATACTCTTGTTTTGGGCGCATTAATCCTTTATAAATAGTTGCCATATCAGAAGAGGACGAAAGTTCTTGTAACTTCTTAGCAAACATAGGCGTTTCTAGCAATATCTAATACATATGTTGTCATTCCACAAAAGTGGGTCAGTACCGCACATACCAAAGATCTAACGTTTTTCAGTTTTCTTTCATGTATAAGCTATGCGGACTTCATCTAACGATACTCCTATAATCTGAATGTAATGATTTCAGGATATTTTGCCATTGCAGTTTCAGATCTAAATAACTAGGACATGGATATGGAAAGGGATTATTAGCAAAGCAGTCGTACTGTTGGACATTTAGAAGCTCTTGTTGCTCAAGATATTTCATAAGGCGGTGATTGATCAGTGTTTCCATGATCATGAAAGAAGGCATTTCAGAGCGATTGTCCAGGGTGGAGATGGATCGTCTTCTTAAGTAATTAGTTAAACAAATGCTTTTTTCCATTCAGAGTGAAAATGGCTTGAAGACTAAGGTAAATACACAGCTAACACATTGTACGATATACCAATGGGACCAGCGGATTTCTGAAAGCCAATATTTTTGAGTATTTTAGCAACTGTAAAAGTTCGAAATGTATTGGTACTTAGGAAAAGCTTACGTTCTCAAGTACAGGTGGGATTCTGTCGAAACGTAGAGTTAGTTGCGAATCGTTTTTGAAACTCACTGTTCTAGCTAATAGAATTAACGACAGGTTTATCATTAAAGACAAGTGTAGGAACCAATGAAGATTTTGAATTGTTGGTCTTAAGAAAAAAGAAAAGAACGTGTTAGGGATAGTGAATCAAAAATGCTATATACTATTATTTAAGAAAATTGGAAAAACCATTTAATCTTCAGTTGAACAGAAAGACAGAATTGTAATATTCACTTTTTCATTTCCCTATCATCGGGCATAATGGGCTAGAACTTTCTGCCGAATCTGAAGGACCAAGATGAAATGGACTCTTTCTTGCCGCTGCCGACCTTGGTACAGTGTAGATGGTATCGGATGAGTGTGGTGATCCGTTAGAGTGAGTGATTCAAGTTTTATACTCAATCCAAGCTGGATGACTCTGTGAGAATTTTCACAATTCCCCATATAAATTCCATTTATAGGTTCACACGAGTTATGATATCAAAATGGCGCACTTCAGCGCTAATTGGGCGACAGGACTACACTGCCAGTGATCGCCATTTCTAACTACCTTTCATGTCAAGTTATATTATTGGAGGATTTGTCCTTTTGTCGTAATGTTCTTATTTGATATAGATTGAGATTCGAATCCTAGACTTCCGTCGAACAGTGGGGCAAGATAGGTCGTTTTGTGATATTAATTCTTTGAAGTTAGGCAAAAAGGTTTTAAGTCAGAAACTGCAGTTTTTCGTAAAACCAAAATTAAATCGGGATTAAAGTTGTTTAAAAAGATTTTTATAATTCCGTTTTTTAAAATCCCGGTCTTATTATCCCCGTTTTGATAATCCTGTTTCTTATAATCCCGCTTTTTTTAAAATCCCGCTTTTTAAAATCCCGTCTCTTTTAATCCCGTTTTGTATAATCCCGTTTCTTATAATCCCATTTTTGTGCATAAGCAGTGAGGTACCTGGAACCCCCCTGCTTGGGTTCACTATAGGATTTGGGGTAGGTCCGAGGTTGGGTGTATGCAAAGTTTCTTTACAATTTAAAGAATCTGGAAAATTACCAACACGTTACCTACCTACGTATTCTAAAAAACGGGATTAGCGGGATTTGATCGGGATTTTGAACAAGCCGGACTTTAGAAGACGGGATTTTAAAAAGCAGTATTTTAGCAGACAGGATTTTAAGACTTTTTTTTCGGGATTTTTGAAAAGCGGGATTCCGATACGCTCCCTAAAAAAATGATAGTAAATAAGCTCTTAAATGAAGACCTATTATGATTGAGGTAGTTGTGTTAGATTTAAGTCGTTAATATCAAACGAAAGAAAAAAAATTGATTTAAACCCAATCAAAAACCCAAAATTGCAAAATGACTTATCTTTAAGATAAGGTTTTCTGAGGAAGCATTTCGATGCTTAATATTGTCAGGTTTATTTTAATTGAAAAAATAATATTTAAAAGCGTACAGGATTCAAACTTCATACTTTCTTGGAGTCATTTCTGCCTAAATAAAAATCAAAAATTTCTCTTAACTTAACGAAGAATTCCTGGAAGATAATATGTCCTAAGTCCGCTAGGGTCGGGATGTTTCGTAGTAGCATTTTGATTTCATTAAGAATAAACTTTGGTGTGGTGTTAAATTAAATCTCAAAATACAACCAAACCAAAGGGAGTTGAGAAAAGGAAAACAGAAAAAACAAGTAGACCTCTAGACGCATTCCCATCAAGTTTATTTATTCTTGTCTTATTTTTGTTTGCTCTCAAACAAGTTGATTGTAATTGGAAAAACAGAAGTGGTGTAATATCATAGGCTTCTGTCATCTAGGGTTTATCACCTGCTTCTAGGATACTTCCACTTTCACTACCTCTTCTGCAGAGTCGTAGCATCATCGATACACCAATCGACAATCGATATTTCCTTTTAAAGTAGCTCTAGATAGCGTGGTTTTCTTTTTAGTCAAGATTCCTTGCGTGTACTTGAATCCCTTTTAAGGATAAGTTAGGTTTGCTTAAAGAGGTTATCCGCCCACTCCTGGACCTTCTTCAATTTTTTGCACTCATTTCCAGTCCCCGTCGCAATCTACCTTTGGATTTTATGTGGCGAAAAATCCAAATGAACGAGTGATGTGAAATTCATTGTGTCGTGTGGATGTAGGTAATCGTTTACTGTTGTCTTCCTAATGGGAATTTCCTCTGAAATTGGAATCCTGCGAAGCATAAAATCGAGTTATCTTTAAGTGATGGTGTTTATTTTTTTATTTTTAGCCCTAAAATAGATCTCTTATTTTTCTTTATTTCATCAGTACCGGTAAAATCAATTTAATTTTGTCGTCATGTTGGAAACCGAAAATAATAAGATGGTTCTTGTTGCATGAAAAAAGAAATAAGTAAATTAACATTTCTACAATTCCGAATCGTACCTATAAGAGTAAAATTTAGTGGAAAAATAATTCTTTTTATTTTAACAACGAAAGGCCTTTAAGATGAAGTTCAATATATGAGCACCATTACCTTGTAATTTGATTAAACGGAATCTGTTCACACGCCCACAACTCAAGCTTAAATTTTCTTTGGCATTGGAGTTGGAAGGTGGGGCTGGCCACGAGATCAAACCAGGTGAGGCTAGCATCAAGCTGGTACTATGTTGGTCATATTCTTGCTTTCTTGTTCCCGAAAATTGAAATATGTAGTCTCATCTCGGCCTCGTCTGGGTTCGGTTATGGAAGTATCTAGTTCAATGGACTGTTCGACACATATATATGTAGGTAATATAGGTTTGACCCGCAATCCTATCTGTCTATTTGTCTATCTGATCACCTGTCCATTCATCTGTGACTGACGTAACCCCTAAGATATCAAAGAGATTTTTCTTTAATTTGGTACTTAAAGTTTTTAGGCGAAAGACAAACGGGCCGCTTTTTTTTTCATTTCCGGATGATATGTTTTCGTCTCTACCGATTTCGACTAAAACTCTCCTAAGCACTCTTATGTGTGTTTCATTTTATTCTTCTCTTTTGTTTCTTCTGAGAAAATGTATAAAAAGAAGATACAGATTAAAGTCTCGGCGGTGTAAAGATAGTAGCCTACCCTGACGATCTTGCGTTATTAGCTACAGGTAAACTCTTACCCACTATCAGCGAACGGATCGAATACGCCCTTTCTAAGGTTAGTAGATGGACTAGAAAGTGCGGCCTGATGGTTAATCCGTCAAAAACAGTATTAGTCCTTTTTACAAATAAAAGGAAAATACCAAGCTTCAAAATACCTTCAGTTGAATGCACCCCGCTGAAGATTTCAGATCATGCAAAGTATCTTGGTGTGATTCTAGATAGGAAATTAAACTGGAGTCTTAACACTAAGGAAAGAGCGAAAAAAGGAATGATTGCATTCTACTCCTGTAACAGAATCTTTGGGAAATCCTGGCACCTAGCCCAAAAATTATCAGGTGGATGTATTTGGCGAAAATCAGACCAATACTAACCTATCGTAATTTGGGATGGTGGAATGCAACGGAAAAAAGTACGAACCTCAAAACTCTGACAAAAGTACAGAGACCTGCGTGCATTGGAATTACGGGTGCCATGAGATCCACACCAACTGCAGGGTTGGAGGCGATACTCAACCTGAAACCCATAGACCTTTTCGTACAAGAATCCGCAGCATATAGCGCCTTAAGGCTAAGCCAGACTAATACCTGGAAAAACAGCGCAATAGGACATGCTCAAATTCTTCAGAAATACTTGGGTTATAGTATCATTACAGATTATACATTACAACACCCGAACTTGACTTTTATAAACCATTCCAAACTGCCTTTCCAAGCAGAGAAGAATGGGTGAACAACCAACCCCACACCAGTGAATCACCAATAGCAATCTATACTGATGGCTCCAAAATGGACACGGGTGTTGGTGCAGGATTTTTCTCAGAACCTCTTGAGCTAAACAACTCATTTAGGCTCCCAGATTATAGTAGTGTTTTCCAAGCGGAGGTCGTGGCAGTGACAACAGCTGCTACACAGGTATCAATGATGGCGATACCACGGGCTGATATTACCTTTTATATTGATAGCCAAGCGGCAATAAAAGCGATTTCTTCCACTGTGATAAAATCGAAGCTGGTCTCTTGCTGCCGCGAAGAGCTTGAGGTTCTTGGCACGCAGCACAATATTAGACTCTGCTGGGTACCGGGACACAGCGGCATACCATGTAATGAAAATGCCGATGAGTTGGCAAGACAGGGATCAGCGCTTGACGCTAGTCAAGCAGAGATGGTAAGTATCCCACTCTGCAACATTAAACAGAAAATTTCAGATTTAATCCTAAAAAAATCCAATGAAAGGTGGAGTCTACTTGACACCTGTAATACTACTGGGAAAATATGGCCTTGCTTTAACAAGCAGAGGACTGACAAAATTATGAAACTTAGTAAGAAGTCCCTTCGCTCTCTTACGAGCATAATCACCGGACATAATTTATTGAAATATCATAAATTTTAAATGAAACTAAGTCCAGATGACTTATGCAGAGGATGTGGTGATGAAGAGGTACATGAAGACACATCACACTTTCTCTGTCATTGCCCGTCACTATGCCACCAGAGAAGGAAATCGCTTGGTAGCTACTTCTTTGACAATCTAGAAGATCTTTCTAATATTTCAGGAATTCACATATTGAACTTCGTAAATGCCTCAAAATGGCTTGACTGATTAATAGAATTCATAGGTTTTATCAGGAAAGAGTGATTACACTCATGGGTAACACAATGGATCTACATTGATCTAAGTGTGATGATAGCGACATCAATTGTCAGCCCAACAACCTAACCTAACCTAAATCTCAGCGGAAGAATTCCCATCTCCTGCAAGCAAATAAAGGTATGATAATCATCATCTTCCGGTGAGTTTCCGTAATGGTGGGCTGGACTGTTTATTTTCCCGATCTTAAGAAGGAAGGCTTTTGAAGTACCCATGTTCGGTGGATGACATAGCAGTTGACCTCACCGTGATTCCGATCATCCGATGCTTCTTATAGCTTCAGCGATCTTGCCACCTCTGTTCCTTAAGCTGGCTTGCTTTCTCAAATGAAAGGAAATTTATAGGACACACAAGGATGGCTGGTACCGTTGATATCGTTCGGGAAAAACTTCTACCGCGTGGAGCTCCGCGCTTCTCTACTGCTGCCATTTGCTTCCTATACTTCTCTTATTGACATAAGTGGTCACAAACCTCACACCCATAGAGAAAAATGGTATTTGATGTTGACATCACTGATTGTTGAGACAAATACGTTCGAGATAAGCATGCTCAGAGACGTAATTACTTTCGACGCTCGTTCTGCTGCATTCTTTTGAGTTTGGTATTTACAATCAGTAAAATGTTCATAATTTTAAACCGGTTCTAAGTAGTATCGTACTTAGCCAATTTTCTTAAATAAATTGCTACTGAACAAACCTAAAACAATGACTGTTCGTTCAAAACACCAAACGAAAAGACCTTTTTGAAATTTGTCAAAAAGTCATACGTACAAACAAACAAGAAGAACCTTTAAAGTTCATATCCGAAAAACTAAATTTTTACATGACAAAAAAATACGGCAAAAAATACTATTATGTCCTAAAGGTAGTACAAATGTTTGGTCATTTGTAAAAAAAACGTACGAAACACTACGAAATCCTTAGTTCCAACTGTAATTTGCTTGCAGCACAGTTTGCTGTTAATTCGACGCTACCAGAGAGTGACATGACTCCTCCTGTACTTGAGAGCGTTAACGATTTTATGGGACGAATCTTCTTTCGCACTCGTGCAGTTGCTGGAGTACTTTTTTTTATAATTAACGCGCACTCAAGGGATTATGACTACCCTTTAAATGTTGGTTGAACAAAGTGCGAGCATTTAGGAAAAAGTGGGAGGATTGAGTAGGAGAAACCGATGTACACTCGTCTTAAATTTCTGGACATTGAAATGGGGAGGAAAAACAGAGTCGGTTAAGGAATTCCACATTTAAGTCGTACGGCAAAGAAAGAATCTCGGTACTTAACTGTACGTACAAAGTTTGGCTCAAGGGTATATTGATGAGCATTCCCTGTGGCACGAGTATTTTGGTGAATTTTTTTTAGGGGGGGGGGGATGCAACTCGCTATTTCAATAGAACATTGTTTATAAAAATAACGATAAAACAGTGATAGCCAAGTGATAGACGATGTTCCAACGAAAAAATTGTTTCGGAAATTACTCCGTCACCTATCAGCCTTAAAGCTTTAATCTGGATTCTATCTAGTAATTGTAAAGATGTTTTTGATGCACCAGCCCAGATATGAGAATTATATTCTAGTTTAGGACGTATATAAGCCTCATAAATTGTGGCCAGATCAGAGGGGGAGAAAAAGTTTTAACATCGTCTTAGGAAACCTAAGCATTTGGCCATATTTTTAGCAAAAAGACAGAAGGTGGTCAGTAATACACATACCAAGAAGTGATAGCTTTTCATTTTCTATGATGCAAGCTCCATTCATGAATAGAGGCATAGGGGGAAAATTCCACTTTAATGACAAAAAAAAAAAGATCTTGACATTTGCAATTCCACTGGCCCGGATAGTATCTCTGCTATTGTTCTGAAAAGGTGTTTTTCAACGCTAGCAAGACTACTGCGTAGGCTTTTCCATCTGTCCTACTCCACAAGTCTCTACAGGTCGAGTGTATAGAGTCGGTAGTTAGTTTAAGGCATGTCCGGGGCTAATTTTTTATGGGTCCGTCCACTAATTTTTATTAGTGGGCCGGTATTGCTACTATTGACAATTCTATTACACTCAGGTCCCTATCGACCTCCTCGTGGTACCTGTGGATAGGTTACGTAAGTAACTGAACTAACTATAGACGGGAACAGTCTTGACGGTATCCTTAAAGTAGGAATCCGCTAAGGAGTGTGTTTCTACTTCGACTGATAGCTGGGTGTGTGTATCTGGGGTTGACAGGCCCTGAGTTTTGCAGGAATTCATCTGTAAGTGACCTCACGGCTGCGAAGCTCGACCGGAAGCTATATTCTGGCACCACGCGAGATACTGCCCAGGAGTTAGAGATGGGTTGCGTAGTGCAACTTCTCTTTCTCAGACTATCTTTAAGGTAGGCCCCCTAGTGGAAGTATCGTGGTGCCTTGGTTTATTCCGAATGCGGAGACACATGGTTTTCAAGCTTGCTTGAATTCAAGAGGTGTTTGATAGACCTTGCCTTTAAGCAAGAGGCGTGCACTTGCTGCAACATGTCACAGCTTTGCTACTACATCAGCTTAGCTTCGGCTGATTCAGGGTTAATGGTCAGGACCCAATCTTACTCCGATGAATGTAGGCCTTCCGTGGAATTAAGCCCTAACAGACAGGTGTTTACGTAAAACCAAACATAGGTTCTACAAGTCTCTTTTCGAGTAGATAAAAAAAAGCATTTGTCCAGCCTGTTCCCAAAAAAGGCGAATCCTCCTCCCTCTCCCCCTCTAACTATCGTCCAATTCAGTTATGTTCCTTCTTTCCAAGGTCGTTGTAACCCTAAACAATAATTTTAAGACTAAGAAATATCTTGAGGAACGAAAGCTTCTTAATGACCGATGGCTTTCGTAACAATAGGCCCACTGAGGTCATCTCACCGAAGTAAAATTTCTGCACTTGATATTTCAAAGACATTTGATAGAGTTTGGCATCAAGATACCTTATCGAAAATTCATGCTTTTGGACCGATTACTACAAGTAGTATTGATATCCCGATATCCACAAAATATACGCTGCTTTGCCCCAGGGCTCCCTTTCGTCTCCGACACTGTTCCTTATGTCCATACATGATCTTTTGTCTGAAACTTCTAATCCACTAAATTGTTTCGCTGACACAGTACCTTCAGTTTTTAATAGTCGTTTTTAAATTCACATCCTTGTTCTTCGAATGTGGATCTGGAACGGCACGGTGTGATAAGCTCATTAAATTCTGATCTTGACAGCATTTTTTTTCATATTTTGTCATATTTTTAGGCAGGTGCTCCAAGACCCGCTTGAGCCTCTTGGACAGAATTTAAAAGAGGGCTATAAAAATGATAGGCGACCATTGTGAAGAATTTGTATGTCTCGAGCAGTGCCGTAATTTTCCATGCCTACGCTACTTTGATAAACAGTATTTTCGCTACATTGACAGTTGCATTCCTCCCCTCAAACAATTCAACCGTAGTACCCGTACTTCTAGGAATGCTCATCAGTTTACCCTTGAGCCCTATTATGATACTGTCAAATACAGAGATTCTTTTTTTAGCCGCACTACACGAATGTGGAATGCTTTTCCCGGCTCAATGTTTTCCACTGATTGCAATTTATAGACATTCAAAACCAATGTCTTTAACATTATAAGGGTATTCATTACCCTTGAGTGCGGGTATAATATAAAAAAATATACATAAGACAAAAAAATTTGAAAAAGAAGCTTTTGACGGTTTGAAGGTATGTATATAAATCGATAGCAAATATTTTTTTCCTTAAAATTGTGGGATACATAAAAAATGGTGGTAGCAAGTTGGTCTTTGCATTTATCGTTTCATTATGTCTAAACCATAACCTGAAGCTGAACCTTAGTTGGCTGAATATTTGTTGCTTGCACACTTCTTAATTGAATTAATTGATTAAAAAAAATGAAATGGATAAAAAAGTGGCTGCCAGTTTCCATCACAAAACTTAAGCTGGTTGAATTATTAAATTAAATTCTCAATATCAAGTATTTTGTAAGCATAAAAAAAAAATCCCTTCTCTGAACGTTTTTTCACAAATCCAATTTTCTTTTATTTTCAGGTAAATAGAACAGCGATTAAACATCTTCAATTTCAAAGTAAGTAGATAGTTGGAAAGTTGGAAGCAATTGAACTTCTACTATTTGAAGAGAGTACTTAAACGTTGTTGACTTGTGATCAAATTATCATGCACTTCAATTGCGTAAAGTGGTGTTTTCAACTTGGATAACAAAAAAAAAAAAAAAAACAATTTGTCGAATTAGTAAAGCAAATAGTGACTTGAAGCATAGTTTTAATTATTTATGTTTAACATACACATGTTGGCAGGAAAATTACGCACCACCGTTTAACCAATATCAAAATTGGCCAATTAAGTAAATTTGAGGTTTTTATTCTCCTATCTTGGCGCTTGTAATTTTTTATCGTTATTAAAGGTTGAAACTTTCAATGAGTTTTCGACTTTCGGTAAGAAAACCAGAACCCCAGCCACCACTCTCACTTTTTTTAATATTATCTTTTCTCAACATCAGTCTACTTGAGAAAAATAGTGTTATGAATCCCCCAGACTAACAAAAACCCACAAAACCGAACTTACCAAGCGAGTGGGTATCCAAACAAGGACCTTAAACAAAAAAAAAAAACCAATTCACTGCTAAAGTTTCCACCGATTCCTACAGACAGATTGGGCCGCCTAGAGTGGTGTCCAACTGAGCTTGTAACTGCAGGTCATCACCTTTTTCAGGCTTAAATCTGAGTTGTCATTCGATTGAAGGTATTTCCATCTTTAAAGAAGTTGGGCCCGAATTTTAATAACCGTTTCACTCTTTTTACTTGCTTACTTTACTAGGTAATATAGGGCAAGTTCTGAATTTGGAAAAAAATAGAACTTGAGATTTTGATCAAAGTTGACATTGCGATGATAGCGAAGACGAAAAAAGGTGGGTCCGGCAATTCCGTCTATCTGTCTGTATGTCTGTACCTTGATCTACAACCTAAACCACTGGAGCTATTTTCTCCAAATTTGGTACTTAAGGGTCTTCCGCGATTCCCTAGAGGAGAAATTGAAATTTTTTTTAGCTCCAAAACTGACGGTACCCCCCATACATCCGTAATGCCAAATCGTATTTATCGTACAAACGGCTCTAGTGATTTTGTTAAAGAAAATTAAGTGTGCTATTATGGGCATTAACTACATTTTGGTCAAAAACAAATTTAGGAAAAAATATTATTAACGGTACCTGTCATAGAACCGTTTTTTTTTTATTTTCAACTTTCTTCTTATCCAAGGGAATAACAATTATTATTACGGAGTGATGGTAGAGGAATCTAATTCCAGCTTCCAACTCACGAAAACGAAAGGAGAGTATCAATATCAGCGGGGGCTTAAACTTTAATGATACACGAATGGTGTTCATAAAAAGTACCTGAGATTCTCGTTGATACTACCATCCGACAGCAGCCGGATACTTATTCTCTGGGCTTCTAATTCGAGATAGAGAAAGTTACTATTCTGTAAGCTTTGCATTATACAGATTTCTTACCTCCTCTCCATATGTTTGTCGTTATAACCTAGTGTGAACTATAAGACTGTGAAAAAATATAAAATAAACGACGGCTTCGTAGAACTGTGTGAATTATCGGTTGGTGGTATGTTTTGTTGATGTGGATGTAGGGTGCTGGTGCTCGGTTTATTTGTGATGATATCGGGAGCGTATAGGAATAAGGCTGCCACGCCCGTGGGATATTTACTTAAATTTTGGGTAGCAAGTTTGTTATTATATTTCAATGAGTGCGGGCGCTTTGCTACAACAGGAACAACCTAACGCGATTTTCGACCTTCTTGAAACTTCAGTACCAATAGATTAATTCACAGTATTTGACCTCACAGAATATCAACTCCTTATCGCATTAGTTGTCTCCTGAGATATAGGACTTCACATCTTTCCTATCCTTCTTTCTCTTCCGTAACTTCACGCCCGCGCTGTGTTGAAACATTTAAAGGGTAATCATAATCCCTTGAGCGCGACTAGATTATAAAAAAAAAAAACTTACCGTAACTGACTAACCCACTGAACCACATCAGCAAAATTATAAAACACTTCCCGACTTCGATAGAGCCTTGTAATGTCACAATAGTTTTATAGTGCATGCAAAGGAAATACACGACTGATTCGATGAACTTGCTCTTATGTAAAAGACTAAGAATTTAAAAAATGAATAATATTGGAGAAAACTATTTAGAAGCATAAGAGTAATTTTGTAAAACTCTTTTGGTAGTAAGAAAAACAGAATGCCATGTGATTGCTTAAAGAAATATACCAAACATTTTTAAGTAAATGTTTTTGGTACGCCAACCTTATGTCATTATTATTGTAAGAATAAAATATAAATTTCAAAAAAAAATTGTGATTTTTTCAAAAAAAAAAAAAATATTTTTTTTTAAGTCTTCAAATATGTAGATATAATGTTTTTTTTTTGTTGAAAAAAAATATTGCTTTATTAATAACCATTTTTCGGAATTTTTTTTCAACCGATAACTAGCTTTTCCTAATGAAAATTTCTTAACTTTTTTAAAAAAATCTGTCGAACAGTTCTTGAAAAAAAGAATTAGTTATAAGATTTCGAAAAATACCGTATGGCAGGTACAGCTATTTTTGGGTCTTCAAAAAACAACTTGTGTGGGGGGAAATTAAAAGGACTGGGTACGATATCCCACTTTTTAAAATCCAGTTTTTTATAATTCTTTTTCTTATAATCCCGCTTTTTTAAAATCCCGCAAAAAAAGTTTTAAAATACTATCCTCTATTAGACCGTTTTTCTTATATCCGCTTTTTAAAATCCCATTTATTTAAAATGTCGTTCTATCATAATCCCGCTTTTTGAAATCCCATCTTATACCGCTTATCCCGTTTTTACTTGCGATTTATAGTTACTATAAGGCAAGTTATGCATTCGTAGAAAATCGAACTCGAGATTTTGATCAAAGTTGACATTACGATGATAGCGAAGACTAAAAAAGTTGGTCTCGCAATTCTGTCTAGAACCATTTTCTTCGAATTTTGTATTTCTCATTATCCACATAACGAATCTTAATAAAATTTTTCATAGAGAAGCTTCTAAAAAGTCATTTCAAAAATTTAAAATAAATATTTTTTACATTTTTGAAAAAAAAATCATATTTTTTTTTTTGAAAATTTGATTTTTTTGTAAATTTAAGTTTTATTCGAACAATAAATTGGCGTACCAAAATGTTTTCTTAAATATCTTTTAAAAAGTTTGTATATAAAAGCTTTTTTTTAAGAAACCACAACAACGACTTATATTTTTTGTTCTTGCATAAATTCGTATTTGCATAGCATTCTGTTCTTGTCTCTTTCTACTAAAAGAATTTCAAAAAATATTTGTATCCTTATGAACAGTTTTCTCTAATAACATTCGTTTTTAAAATTCCTTGTCTATTACATAGGAGCAAGTTCGTGCGACCTAGTCGTGCATTTTATTCTTTAAATGCTAAAGAAACTTTGCATACAACCAACTTCGCACCTACCCCAAATTCTATAGTGTGTCCAAGCTGGGGGCAAAGGTCGTTATAAGAAAAGCGATTATTTAGAAACGGGATTATAAGAAACAGAATTATAAAAAACGGGATTATAAGAACGGGATTTAAAAAAAACGGGATTATAAAAAAGCGGGTTATCGTACCCAGTGCCGGATTAAGCCAGCGCGGGGCCTGTAGCAAATTCTATCAAGGGGCCCTAAGACTGTTTTAGGTTAGGTAATTATCAAGTTTATGGTATTAAATAAAACAAAACTGTTACAAACAAACTTTTCTTGATTTAATTTGGGAAATTTATAAAAAATGCTGTTGATATCGACTTTTCGGAGTAAATCATGTTCAATAGTAATTAAATTGTCATTACAGCATAGTTGAGGTACATTAGAAATGAAAAAGCATTTATGCATTTTAAAACTTTGAATAAATCAAATTTTGTAGTAGATATTTTTTTTACAAATCTGCTCCGAAATTTTACTACCCTGGTGACGAGTCGAACAAAGAAAAAACGCAATAATAAATACCCAAGTAAAAAATAAATACAATTTTGTCTATCCCCTTCTTGTTTCAACCTCGGCAAATTGGGAGAGCCTACGAACACTATATTCCGATTTTCTATCTTCTTGTTTATCACCTCGGGGTGGGGCAAAGTGGAGAAACGCCCCCTAGCAGATCTTTTTTTCGTTTATCATCTTCGTTCGTATTCTCGTTTCCTCAAACCAATAACAACAAAGCATGAACGCAATAAATTTGTGTACTCCCCTGACGTTTTGCCCTCTTTGCCAACTCGGCGTTTGACATTTTTGAAATTTTTACATTGTATGCCTTAATTTAAACATTTCTAATGTAAAAAATCATAATAAATTGTTATTTTATAAGGTTGGCTACGGTCAGATCTTTCAGATAAACCCAGCAACTGCTCAGAGTGAAAAGTAATAATAATTTCAAATTTTAACTTAAAAACTTATGCACAGCAGCGTTACCACTTCCGTGAAGTAAAGTGAAGTAAATTGAGAAAAATCGATTTTAAAATGACTTTTTACTTGCCTTCTGAAAAATTAGAACTCGAGATTTTCATCAATTCACATTACAACACGAAAAAGTAGAGATTCCGTCTGTCTGCAAGTCTGTACCTCAACCTGCAGCCTAAATGAGAAATTGAAATATTTTTTTTTAGCTCGGTTCCTTCCATACAGCCATTATGAAATATCATATTTATTTCGAAAACGGCTCTAATGGGTTTTATAAAAAAAAATTATGTTCAGCCCATACCAACAATACAGTCCACATTTTGGTAAAATAGAATGTTATTAACGGTACCTGTCATAAATCCTTTTTTTGATTTTCTTCTTTCTCATTTCTGACCCTACCGATTTCGAACAAAATTTTTTAAAGAATTAATTTATTAACAAAACACAAGCAAGCGAAATTTTCATAAGATTCGAGTTTTTATGCTTTTAAAATTACTCATTTACCTATGTATTTTTATTGCGTTTACAAATTTTTTTTGTAATTTTCTTGCTACTACATACTACCTAGAGTGAAATAGAGAAAAAGAAGTAGATTTGGGCTTTTTATTGTAAAATTGAAGTAGATTGAAACAGAGATTTTTAAAATGAAGTAGATTTCAGCATTTTGCTGATGGTGCGAAGTAGGAACTACTAGATTTTAAAATATTTTGAAAAAAAGAAGTAGATCTACTTCAATTGAAGTAAAGTGGTACCACTGATGCACAGTTATTATCGTTGAATACTTATCTCTTCTTGACTACGTAAGAACACTGTTCTATTTAGTATATTTTAAGAAATAACTTAATATTTAAAAAAATCGGTTGCACCGCTATATTATGTAAGAAAACAATACTCAACACAATTACGAAACCACTTTATACTTAGGAATGGTTCATATCGAAAGTACTATTATTATCATCCAAACGTAAATATCGAACCTTTTCAAATCGGTCGGATTACTACGACTAGCACGGAGAAAATATTAGGGAATTCCCCGTTTTGCTTAGCAGTATTGCCAATTTGCGTGTAGTACGGTGCGAAACATGATTTTTGGTTTGACCAGCAGATAGAAAAATAAAATTTTAGTTGATCATTTTGATGCAATTATTTTCTTCTTAGTAATTGTGACTAAATCTAATATATAAATAATAGATACATTTTTATGGTCAGAAAACGTTGGTGCGCGGGGCCCCCAAATTCGCGGGGCCCGTAGCATTTGCTACTCTTGCTTCGTGGCTAATCCGGCACTGATCGTACCCAACTCTATTATAAAGGACGGTATTTTAAAACTTTTTTTGCGGGTGTTTTGAAAAACTGGATAATAAAAAGCGGGATTCCGTTACGCTCCCAAACTTTAAAAATGAAATTTAACAAGTTTAAAGAAAATCGGCCGAGGCGTTTAAGCTGTAGTCGAAAAGACAGACAGAAATGAGATCCATTTTATATCATAGTGATGTCAACTTTGATGAAAATCTCGAGTTGTTTTTTTTTTTACGAATGCATACTCGTAACTTGCCTTAAAGTACCTGTAAGTCGCAAGTAAAGCTCAAAAATGTGGAATATTCCATTCTGGGGACGTGGAATTACCCTACTTAATCTTATAAATTATATTGAGCAGTTCCATTTGTTGTAGAATTGGTAGAACAGTATCGCTTCAAGTTCATATACAAAATATACAGAATTGATAATTTGAGATTTTTCATTCTGGGGCTTAGCATCCACCCACTTTCTCAAAATTCTTACCAATTATATGGAGAACTTCTGATTGTTGTTGAACGATGAAATATTTAAGCGGAACTTCTGCATTATTCATTGTCTATTCTATAGAAACCAATTGTGAATAGATCTTGAATATAAAATTTCAGAAACATAAGCATGATTTTTTCCCACGAATACTGCTATCAGAGACTAAAAACCATACTCATCTAAAGTACATTGTGCAGTGTAGTTCAGTTTCTTAAAGATTAAAATTCCCTCCAACAGAAAAATTGTTAAAGAACAGAAAAAAAAGATACTCTATTTTGACAAATCACTTAAAAAAGAAAAATCTGCTCAACTTCAATTTCGTTTAAAAAAAATTGTTTGCATTTTGCTGAATGCAGATGCATAGCACGCAATAAATCATTCATTCTACGGGGTTGAATGGTAATATTCCATTCGTCGTCTTTTCATTTTCTTTCCCAACGTTCAAAGTTTTCCTCCTGCATATCCTGCAGAGCCATTTTTTTTTTTTGTATTTTGTTTCTCTAGCCGACTCTGATATCTTGTGCTATTCTTGGAGTATGTCGTTTGTTTGATTGTTTCCTATTAATATTCGCAGTTTGTACACACAAACAGCATTTCGAGCGTTTCCAGAACGAACACTTTGCATATTCATGTGAAATGTGTATATCTTTCTACCTGTTCTAAATAATAGCATATTTAAAAATGTAAGGAAGAGGAAAAGTTGGAAAAAGAGGACGATTTGCCATTCTAGAAGCAATAGGGCCCAGATAGAACGAAAAAATGAAAAAAAAAAAAAAATGGTAGAAAAAAACAGCCAAGATATTGACTTTATGCACCTGACTGGAGCATTTTGCATGGAAAATGCAAAAAATAAAATGAAACGACCTTGGTATCATCTTCGTCATCATCATATTGCACCTCATCGTATTATATCTTTTGCGAATCATCTTTGCTCATATTATTATTCGTGCAGAGGAGGAGTGTGTTGCACGAAAAAATACTCGCTAGCTGTAGCTACAAAAAAAGTGAAGTATGTGGCAACGAAACTGGTCTAAAAACAATGATGATGACGATGAGTGAAAATCGAAAGATATAAACGCGAAAATAAAGAAAAGTGCTTAGAGCCATACACCATAATGGCCTTAAGCATAATAAACAAACTGCACTCTCTGTAGAAAGTCATGATAGGGTAGGTGTATTAATATTTATTTTTGGATGCTTATTTTGAGAATGAACGCAAAAGTTTTTTTTTTTTTTTAAAATGGCGTACATTTTTAAACCTAAAAAAGGCTGTATTATACTATGTACTTAAATAAAAATATTAATCTCCCTAAAATGAAGAAATCTTTGAAACCAAAAATATTCTATTATCAGAAAAGTTCGGTTTTAATAAAAATTACCAAATATGTATTTCGAAAAAGTTTTCTGTTTTTTATAATTAGCGCGCGCACTCAAGGGGTTATTACTACCCTTAAAATGATTATCACAGTACGAGCGTCAGGAAAAGAAAAAAGGGTTTAAAAGGAGAAACCGATGTAGATTAGTTTTAAATTCTTAAAAAGAACAATGGGAAGGAAAAATAGAGCTGGGTAGAGCATTCCACATTCGTGAAGAGCGGCTAAAGAAAGAATCTCTGTATTTCACAACGCGTCCGAAGTTGGATTCAAGGGTAAACTGATGAGCATTCCTAAAAGCGCTAGTATTACGGCTAAATTGTCTAAGGGCAGGAATGCAGTTTGCTATTGTACTAGAACAGTGTTTATAAAAATAACGGTAAAATAATGATAGATTGATATGAAACATTGCGGCGGTGCTCATTTTTAAAGCTCTTTTTTTAATTCTATCCAAGAGACTCAAATGGGTTATTGGAGCATCTGCCCAATTATGGGAATTGTACTCGAGCTTTAAACAAATACAAGCCTTATAGATTACAGCTAGATCCGAAGGTGTAAAAAACTTCTTGCAACGTCGAAGGAAATCAAACACTTAGCAGCGTTGTTAGCGACGTCTAATATGTGATCATTCCACTTTCTTGAATTTAAGTAATTAGTTCGAATGGTTTCCTTTGACATTAAAAAAGCTTTTGACAGTGTCTAGCTTTTCTGGTCTTATCCATAAACTTCTAATAAACGATCTTGCAAAATATATTAAGCATGTTTTTTTTTTAATGAAAGAAGGTTGAAATAGTTCAAGAAAAATTCTCCTTCATACGCCATTAAAGAGGGTGTTCTTCAAGGTTCGAAACACTCTAACTTTCTTGCTTTGAATTATTGCAAAAGATCAATTTTTGCTGATGATACATGTATTTATACAAGGTGGCGCAAAGTTAATCATCCAATTTTGTTTTTGAATAACTTTTTTACTAAATAAAAAAAATGATTTTGAGTGATGGAAATCTTTATTTGGACCTTAAATTTTTTTTTCTGTTTTCCGCCGGTGTTGATGCGCATTTTTGGACCATTTTTATAGCATATCTATGACTTTCCGCAAAATTTCCGGTGAAAACTATTCTCCTGAAGTTGCTGCAATTGTCTGAGGCTTGTTGGGATTAGCCCCCTACTTGAAGGAGCCCCAAAACGGGCAATTACGCGACCAGGGAACGCTTCCTTTACAATATTCATTATAGCTCGTGCTATGTGTGCGATGTTTGTCGTGTTGAAATCACATGTTCGCCAAGCTCCACTCATACAATTACGTCAGAACTGTAGATAGGTTTTATAGTGAGAACCTGTTAGCTAAAACTTTATCTCACTACTTGGCCTACCAAGCACTATCGGGTTCAATGAACGGCTATTGAACAAAGCCCCCAGGACTTAGTCCCAGTTGCATTTTATCACGGAAGAAAGGTTGCAACTCCTTTCCTCGACAAAACAACTCGACATTGCTACCCATCAATATCTCGTACAGTCCGTCTGGGAATTCAAGCCAGCTTCCATACTGTTCCAAATTTTCACTGTGTAGGCAGTACCACCTTTGGTCCGTGTTTTTCCATATAACTATTGTCGGCAACAATAGCCAACCGCGTGACTTTGTTGGTATATTCACAGCCACTTCGTGCTCACTTTACGGATGGCCCACCCAATTAATAATGAGACCAAGGTTTTTACACCCTGGGGGCTCTAATTAGTGGGGCAATTCTTCAATCTCATTTTTTTTTTTTTTTTTTATAATCTGCACACGCTCAAGGGAATATGATTACCCTTTAAATGTTTTAACACAGCGTGGGCGTGAAGTTACGGAAGAGAAAGAAGGATAGGAAAGATGTGTGGCACGATGTTCTGAGACTGAAGGTGGTTGTCTCAGATTTTTTATCTCCAGGGATGGCGGCTGAACTAAAGCGGAGAATTGCCGTGTGTTATTTCTATGTCCCTTATAATTCGCATTATTTTATTCGTTTTTCATCCTTGTTGGGCGTACTAGTTTAACTCAATTACATGTTGTTAGTGTTATGCCTAAACAACATGTAATGAGTAAACCAGCAACCCATTGATGACAATTTATAGAAGGTTTTTTTAATGGAATTAAAGACGACATAGACGACGGCAGGGATCGAACCTGTGATATTGAGGTTGACAGGCGAGCACACAACCATCGCGCCGCGGCCACCCCCATTATTCTCGAGTTAACCAATTTGGGTTATTTTATTTGTTCTAAGTAAGGTATGGAGTAGAAACTCCGTGGTGCAGACCATAGCTGACCTACAAGTTGTAGGCTACAACGAACTAGGAACGATAGTCCTAAGCAATCGTTTTTAATCTTTTAACATTGGAAAGGACCATCAATTATCCAGATTGCTTAAACCAAAACGTCAAGCAAAAGATCAAATACTTCTCAATCGCTTTTCTTTATGTTTTGGAAGTGATTTCCCTTTATCACTCGCCCAAGATTTAATATGTTTAAATAATACCAGGGATCCGTTGCTCAGATTACCTGAGATGGGATATAGCTATTAATTTTTTGATAAGTCCTTATTCGCCTTACAGCATATTAGGAACGATAGTCCTAAGCAATCTTACTTTACCATAATAAAATCAATTCCATAGATTGCTAGGCCAATACATCATAGCAAAAGATAACATTATCTCAATCGCTTTTCTTCATGTTTGGCCGTGACTTCTCTGGTCATTTTTGGGTTTTCTTAGTTGCCTAGATCCCCAGCTGGATTGCCGGAGAAATAGACTTAAGTCTCTAAACCACGACAAGTTAAAACCCATCGGGGAGGTTCCAATTACGGCAGTAAGAAGTCTGTTTTTCATGGCCGTGTAGCGTTCGCCAGTAGCAGTGATTATATTGGCGATGGCGTCCTCAAAAAAAAAAAAAAAAGTACCGCCCAATAACTCCTCCCGCACTGCACAGTAGCTTTGAATGGCTCTTCGTGAACTACACGCATATTTTCAATGCCCCGCAGGAACGAAGATTTTGCTTATTGACATAACATGATGATTTTGGACACAAAATCCTCCTGTTCGTTATTACAGTAATTCACACGCGACGGATGGTCATCAGGCATTAACTGATGCACTGTTTGCACTTTCTACGGGAACATGGGTAAGTCTTTCACTAAAATTCGCTGTAAAATTCGTCTGGTGAATTAATTGCGTGGCTCGTCGTCTGTTTGATGTTTCTTCTTTCTCATATGCAGCCACAGCCACAGCCGCGGTATTCTCACTTCGACGTCGAAATTCACGCTGCGATAACACCACCAACCGATTATTGGTCAAAAAATCGACACAATTATTCCAAGCTTGTGCGAAGTATAGTGTTGCATTGCTTGTCTGTTGTATATTGCAGCTCTAGTTCACAAATGTTAAATATGATTGACGTATACGACGCCATTTCCAAAAATTATAACATCTTCCGATAGGGTGATTAAGTTTACACCACCTTGTAGTATCTCTAAAAACTGTTAGCAAATTTTGTTTAAATTCAAAAACGTACCCCGTTATGATGATCAGAATCTAATGAGCTTATAATACGCTTCCGTTTCAGTTTCATAGCTAAATACCAGGGTTGTGAGTCTAGAAACGCATAGTAAAATCCGAGGGTGCTGTCGTCAGCGAAACAATGAAGTGGTTTAGAAGTTTCAGACAAAAGATCATTTATGAACATAAGGAAGAGTGTCAGAGACAAAACGGAGCCCTTGGGTACACCAGCATTTAATTTCTAATCAAACGAAGAAGAGGCTTTTCGATACCAAATGCACGCATTTTCCATAAAAGAGCTCCGTGCTAAACTCTATTAAATGCTTTAGAAATATCAAATGCTATTACCTTTGCTTCTCCAAAATTGGTTTGGTTCCACTTTTCGGTGATATTTCATTAGATCCACCAGTGCACCTATTACTACGAAAGCCGTACTGTCGGTCACTTAAGCTTTCGTTTTTCTAGATTTTCTTAATCCGATCGTTGATCAGCATTTCCATGACCTTGGAAAAAAGGGGCGTTATTACAATTGGTCGGAATTGAAGAGGAAGAAAGATTCGGCTTTTTTTAGGCAGCACCTGGACAAATTCCGTTTTTCATCTACTCGGAAAGATATCCAAGTTGAATGACAAATAAAATAGCTTACGCAATATTGTTTTGTAGAAGAACACCTCTTCAGAGCTAAAGAGACTATAAAATCTGGACCAGTGGATTTATGTATTTCAAGGATCTTAAAACTTTTGCGACTGTACGAGTGCTCTCAAGTACATGAGAAGTCATAACACTGTGTGGAAAATTCCAAATAGCAGTAAATTGCGTTGCAAGCAAATTAGAACTTTCTTCTTCTTGTGAGATGACAAAAGGAGTGTTTTTGTGAACGAGTGTTTAAACGGAAGTTAGAAGAGTTTATAATATTTTTTACATTGTAGTATTTTCTTACGTAGATTTTGGTCACGTAAGATCTTTGTTTTTCCAATATTAATATTGCTTGCCTGTTAGTTTTTTTGGTTTTCCTTAGTGCGATTTTTTTGTAGTATTGGAAGCTTAACTCCCTCAGCTTGATTACCTCTGTACAGCCATAGTCGTACCATGAATTGTCTTTACAATTAACTTATTTAGTCCTGTTGGGGATAAATGCTTTCATTCCATTGAAAATATTGCCTGTTATCATATCAGCACTAGAATCGAAAAAAGTTATAAAGTCCGACCCAATTGGTTTTATCATATTGCCAAATGGTTCTCTTTGGAGTTTTTTCTTTAACTGTGTAGGTGGAGCATGATAAATTTGCTGATATGATGCAGTGGTTCAAAGTGCATAGAGGTGCTAATAAAATGGTTTAACTCAGCAAAGGTCTCTACATACCTTCCTTCGGGTGTTGTCCGGCCAAAATGTCGAAGCCAAGAAGAATTATGACCGAAATAACGATTTCATTCCTAGGAAAATGGGTAACAAGTGCTAATATGGAATCAGATTGCAAATCGAACCATAAATGATAAAGGAATTTAAACTTTCTAAGAAAGCCGTAATTTAAAAAAGTGGAAGAAGCTATTACATTGGATTGGCGATATTAAATTTTGCAATTTTGAAGCGATGGACAAACAACCTTGGCCCACAGCAGAACAATTTTTAATTTTTGGTCGAATAAATCCAGAACGGGGCTCTTAAATTTAAAGAAGACGTACCTATATTCAGGAAACTTTTGTTTCTCTTGAACTCTGTGCTTCACAAAGTATCCTCTCTTTCATTTTGGTATCGCTATTTCTATAAAGAATGGTCAAACGAAATAGGCAGTTGCATCGCCATATACCGAACTCCTGATGTAGAATGCTATCGTATGGGTATGCGGCTTTGAAGTCAATGAAAAGTTGTTGTGCTTAGACTTGAAATTTATTGGTCTTTTTATTCTTACAAGTCTAAATCTATGCTCGATCTGCTGGAAAGAAAGCCATCGAAATTATTATAAACGTTCGATAGTAGCTTATACACATGTACATATGTTGCTAATAGTCCAATCATTGGGAACACTTTCATTCCACCCATAGATTATTGATTATTATGATCAAAGGATCCTACCCTAACAACATCACTGTAAGTCGGCATCAAATCTGGTGTTTCTAGCTGGTCTTAAGGATTTTAGTTAATACTAACTCAACGTTGTTTGAAATTTGTTGCAACTAGGACATAGAAAAATATAGTTAATTTTGTTGGTCATCTGGCCATCTGCATAATACTACAATTTTTTTTTTTTTTTTTTTTTTTTTTTTTATAATCAACTCACGCTCAAGGGAATATGATTACCCTTTAAATGTTTTAACACAGCGCGGGCGTGAAGTTACGGAAAAAAAGAAGGATAGGAAAGATGTGTGGCACGATGTTCTGAGACTGAAGGTGGTTGTCTCAGATTTTTTTATCTCCAGGGATGGCGGCTGAACTAAAGCGGATAATTGCCGTGTCGTATTTCTATGTCCCTTATAATTCGCATTATTTTATTCGTTTTCATCCTTGTTAGGCATACTAGTTTAACTCAATCACATGTTGTTAGTGTTATGCCTAAACAACATGTAATGAGTAAACCAGCAACCCATTGATGACAATTTTTGGAAGGTTTTTAATGGAATTAAAGACGACATAGACGACGGCAGGGATCGAACCTGTGATACTGAGGTTGACAGGCGAGCACACAACCATCGCGCCACGGCCACCCACCACTGAAGATGACTTCTTTTAAACCTTAATATCTCCAGATAAGCCATATCCTTGATCGATTCTTCAGTTCCATTGATAGGTATAGTATTTTTTTTAAAGTCACTTTAATATGGTTCATATCGAGCCTATCACTGATCAATTTTAAGTCTATAACTTTACTTTTTAGCCAATTTCCCATGGACGGCAATTCTGCGTTCTAACGTGTGCAGTCTTCTTATGCAGCTATAATTTTAATTTTTTACTTGCGGCTTATAGGTACTTTAAGGCAAGTTATGCATTCGTAAAAAAAATCGAAATCGAGATTTTGATCAAAGTTGTCATTACGATGATAGCGAAGACTAAAAAAGTGGGGCTCGCAATTCTGTCTGTCTGTCTGTCTGTTTGTTCGACTACAGGCTAAACGGCTGGGCCGATTTTCTTTAAACTTGGTAGATATCATTTTTAATTTTTCCCCCCCACATGTTTTTTTCTTTTTTTTTTAGGACCAAAAATAACGGTACCTGCCATACGAATTTTTTTCGAAATTTTATAAACATTTTTTTTTTCTCAAAAACTGTTTGACAGATTTTAAAAATAAAAATACAGAGAAATTTCATTTAATTAAAGCTAGGTAATGGTTGAAAAAATTTTTTCGAAAAATGGTTATTGAGGGTACCCCCCATGGAACCATTTTTTTTTTGTTTTTGATTTTCTCAAGAACGGTTCAACCGATTTTGATAATTTTTTTTTTTGCTAAAGCTCCCCAAAAACATGAATAGAATTGTGTACTCAAATTTTCAAAAAAATTTTTTTGGATTTTTAAAAAAAAAATAAAAATTTTGTTTTCAAAACTCAATATTTCGAAAACCCCATGCTAGATTTTTTTAAACTTTATAAATAAAAGTTTCTCAATATAATCTACAAAATGTGAGAAAAAAAATTTATTTTAGCTAAAAATAAAGGTACCTACCATACAAATGCTAAAAAATGGTTTTTAAAAAATCGTATTTTTCTCGAAAACGGCACCTAGAATTTTGAAAAAAAAATTTTTTCAATTAATTTTTACGATCTTTAATTTAATAAAAAAAAAATTGAAATTAAGATATTACAGCTTGTACCTACCATAGAACCTTTTTTTCGAATTTTGAATTTCTCATTATCCACATAACGGATCTTAATGAAAATTTTTATAGAGAACCTTCCAAAAAGTCCAAAAGTTCCAAAACACATTGCATTTCAAAACTTTAAAATAAAAATTTTTTGAATTTTAGAAAAAAAAAATCTATTTTTTTTTTTTTTTTTTAAATTCGATATCTCCGAAAGGGGTCAATATTTCTTTTCGTAAATTTAATTTTTATTCGAAAAATAATAAAAAATTTAAATTTGTGTACCAAAATTTTTTTTTAAAAAGCTTTTAAAAAGTTTGTATATAAAAGCGTCTTTAAAAGAAACCACTACAAGGACTTATAATTTTTGTTCTTGCATAAATTCATATTTGCATAGCATTCTGTTTTTGTCTCTTACTACTAAAAGAATTTTAAAATTTATTTTATCCTTATGAACAATTTTCTCTAATAACATTCGTTTTTTAAATTCCTAGTCGATTGCATAGGAGCAAGTTCGTGCGACCCAGTCGTGCTATTTATTTTTATCATATTATCTGGAGGTTCAACGTTACCCGTTGACATATTTGTCTTATTGCTAGTAGGCTTCATGTGTCCGAAATAAGATAAGAACCATACAACTTTCAAACTCAGAGGGCCGAGAATTTGTTTAACTAAGGATAGAAACGATAATTTAATGCAATTTATCCACTACACGGATATAAAATAAAATGCACGACTGGGTCGCACGAACTCTCTCCTATGTAATAGACTAGGAATTTTAAAAACGACTGTTATCAGAGAAAACTGTTCATAAGGATAAAATTAATTTTTTAAATTCTTTTAATAGTAAGAGACGAAAACAGAATGCTATGCAAATATGAATTTATGCAAGAACAAAAATTATAAGTCGTTTTAGTTGGCTTCTTAAAAAAAAGCTTTTATATACAAAATTTTTAAAAGATTTTTAAGAAAAAAATGTTGGTACGCCAATTTAAAGTTTTTATTATTGTTCGAATAAGAATTAAATTTAAAAAAAATATTGAGCCGTTTCTGAGACATCGAGTTTCCAAAAAAAGAAAAAAATAGATTTTTTTTCAAAAATTCAAAAAATATTTATTTTAAAGTTTTGAAATGCAATGTGTTTTAGACTTTTTAGAAGCCTCTCTATAAAAAATTTCATTAAGAACCGTTATGTGGATAATGATAAATTCAAAATTCGAAAAAATGGTTCTATGGTAGGTACAAGCTGTAATATCTTAATTTCAAAACTTTTTTAATAAATTAAAGACCATACAAATTAATTAAAAGAAAAAATTTTTTATCAAAATTCTAGGTGCCGTTTTCGAGAAAAATACGATTTTTTAAAACCATTTTTTAAAATTTTTTAACATTTGTATAGTGGGTACCTTTATTTTAGGGTAAAATGAAATTTTTTTCTCATATCTTGTAGATTATATTATGAAACTTTTATTTATCAAGTTTAAAAAAAATTTAGCATGGGGTTTTCGAAATATTGAGTTTTGAAAAAAAAATTTTGAAATTTTCTTTAAAAATCAAAAAAAAAAAAAAAATTTGAAAATTTGAATACACAATTCTATTTGAATTTTTGAATAGCCAAGGCGAAAAAAAACTGATCAAAATCGGTTGTTACGTTTTTGAGAAAATCAAAAACAAAAAATGGTTCCATAGGGGGTACCCTCAATTACCATTTTTCGGAAAATTTTTTTCAACTATTACCTAGCTTTAACTAAATGAATTTTTTTTGTGTTTTTATTTTTTAAATCTGGCCAGCAGTTTTTGAGAAAAAAAAATATTTATAAAATTGCGAAAAAAAATCGTGCGGCAGGTACCGTTATTTTTGGTCTTAAAAAAAAAGAAAAAAAAAGTGTGGAGGGAAAAAATCAAAACTCATATCTACCAAGTTTAAAGAAAATCGGCCGAGCCGTTTAAGCTGTAATTAGTTGAACCGACAGACAGACAGACAGACAGACAGACAGAATTGCCAGACCCACTTTTTTAGTCTTCGCTATCATCGTAATGACAACTTTGATCAAAATCTCGAGTTCGATTTTTTTTCCGAATGCATAACTTGCCTTATAGTACCTCTATAAGTCGGAAGTAAAAAAGGCTGCCTTCTATACCTGCAGTAGAATTTTTGCCAAGATATGGGGACCCAGCCCCAAAACCATTCTTTTGATTTATGAACTCATTATAAAGCCTACCCCGATGTACCTACGCCTGTTTGGTCTGGTGGCCAGCCTTGGAAAAGGGAACAAACATTTAAAGACTGCCATGAGAACCATGCCAACCGCAGCCCAAGAAACATCCCTCTCGATCTATTCAAAAAGGAGGTGGCGGCCAAAAGTGCTTTAAGATAAGATTGAAAAATTTGAAAAAAGGGACCATTGTGGTCACATAGCCATCGTAAACTTCAGCGAAATAGACATTCAAGCAAACTAAATTTCACCGTACATAGATATTTTAACCCAGCCACACTAACAAATATTCCAACAAAGGAGATATGGATGGAAAACTGGGTCCTAATCGCAAATCATGTATCGGTATTTACGTTTACAAATGGTTTAAAAAAGGAAGCTGGGGTAGACCCAGGCATTTTCTCAGATAAAAATATCATTAAAGCTCCCAAGCTTTTGCAGTGTTTTCTAATCGGAAGTGCTTACAGTTTAAGAAGCCGAAAAATAAGTTTCTACATGTGAACTGACCAACAAGAATATTCATTGATATCTTCATAGATATCCAGGCAGCAATCAGAACAATTTCATCAATGTTCACGAAGTCAAATCTAGTTTCTCATTGCCGTAGGGAATTAAGATTGCTTGGTGAGTCAAATTCAGTCACCGTCAATTTTTCCCGCTTGCGGTTCATAACTTGAAGCGAGCCAAATTGTACCCTGAGTACTCATGCCACTGGGGCAGGAAAAGTATAGAATTCGACAAAGTTTCCTCAAGACTGAAAGTGACATGATGCTCAGCAATTGATACCTGTTTCAAGGAATCCTTAACCATATCAAAAAAAAACAGAGTATCTACTGAAGCTTAGCAGACTTCAATTGTATCTCTTGGTTGGAATCCTTATGGGTCACAACACAATTTGAACCCACATGAGAAGAATGGGCATCAGCACATCTGACTTATACAGAGGGTGTCAGGACGAAGAGGTGGAAGAGGCTCATCTCATTCCCTTCGTGAATGCCCCAGCCTAACCCGGACTTAAAAAGATGGAATAATTTTTCGTCGAACTGGACGACGCGACGTCTCATTTTTGCGACTTAAAAGCATCCTTAACTTCATTCAGAAACCAGGATGGTTTAGGGAGGCACCCCATACCTTAAGCTTCCACTAAATCGTTTCTCTTATCCATCCCAAGAACTACATTACACACACCTTTGGGAGCACATCTTTCCGCATCATCACCCCACCTAACCCAACCTAACTACATCGACATGAGTGCTTGCCCATGAAAGGGTTCATCCACACGTATATTTTCCTGACTTATATCAGAGTTGCTCACGTAAGGTCTTTATCTTCCGGACTCTTGTAGATGACCGATTCGTAGTGTTAACTCTTAGTAACGTTTTGAAATTTTTGTCTGCACTTCTGCACTTAGTGGACTTCCTTTTAAAAGTAAAATAGTGCGGAGCTAAAATTTATTTCGTGGCAATACAAAAACCAATGTTAACTGTTGAACCAGTTAACAAGAACTACAATGAGTCAACTTCATAGTTGGACGAACTAATTGCTTAAATTAAAGCTTCAAACCTTATACAGCTACTTCCATTCCCCGTATTTTTGTTTTTTTACAAAAACATGAATAGAACCCTTTTTGGTGTACTCTTGGATTTCTTTTAGGTCTAGCGAAGGTTATTGTCTTAAACGTAAATGGAAAAGGCTATGATTATGCAGTATTTTTCATGTGGAAGAAGCATTTTTGCAAATGGACTTCTCGCACTCTCCTACTTCAAAATTCGAGATACTCTACACGATACGAGTAAAATGTCTTTAGTGCATATATTTTGCATGTGCTGTGCTTTTGGTATGTGTGAATAAATATATTTCTTTTCGAGTGGAATCGTGAAGCCCACATCAGCATGGCCCTTCAGAGATGAAAACGACACCCAACAACAACATGAACGAACAGCGACATTTACCCCCGAAGCCAGAAATGGAAAAATAACATTTTTGACATTCGAAAAAGAGCCACAGTCATGCACACATGAAAATATCACACAATTTTTGCAACCGACGACCAACAACAACAATACTACAAGCCGTAGAAGTAGGATACGGATACCACGAGACATGTCCCTTTTGGAAATGTTTTATGCAGAGTGTTTCGGTTTTTTTTTTTAAATATTTTTTTTTTTTTAAGAAAATGTTGCATCAATTTGAACCGAATGCATATCGTAGATACTATATATTATGCTGTGTCTTGTGGATATATCTCGACATGCAAAACTACATCGCCACATAGGATTGTGGAGGAGGAGATAGAGATCCTTTTTGCTTCTGATACACATAAACATGTATTTTTGCCATAACTCTTGAAGACACGACAAGACAATCTACAGCATGTTGTTCTTTTCTTATTTTATATTTCTTTTTCGTATCACGGACGGAGGCGTGGTGGCATGTGATTTTCGGTGATGCAGTTGATAAAGGTTAAAGGTTTAAGTTTTAAGAAAATTCTCCAAAATTATTATTGGTGAGAGCTTCCACAGAATGGTTAACCATCAAATTCCTTCAAACTAATTTTACAGAACAACAAATCTAATTGAGATTCTTGATTAAGTGTTTCGAAACACGTTAAAATAAGTAAAGTTGTAGGTACCCTGAAATAATCCAACAAAGAAAGACTTGTCCATCAAATTGCTCATTGCTACAAAAAAAAAAAGCTTCCAATCCTTGATTTCACAGTAAAACTCACAGGGGCAGGTTCTTTTTCCTTCCACGCCATTTGCTTAAACATTCCTAAAGGTTTTTAATTAATTTTACTGAAATGGAGTCATGTCTACCATGATCCATCAGCAGCTGTCACTGCGAAAGCAGTAGATCAACTGCAATTTTTTTTATAAATAGACTTGTTCCTCACCTCTGACCGTGAGAATAACACCATTAGTGTAATATCGACTCTATAGGTACATCAGACCATTGTGTCACATCTGCAAATTTCTCGTCTCCAGTTAAAGAAACAAAAACCGTGAGAACCGTTTGGCTGTACGAGAAAGGAAAATGATTTCTTAGGGAAATTTAACTGGTCACTATGCTTCCCCGATAGTGACGTAGATTCCAGTGCAGATATGTAATCAAATCTGATTCTTTGCAGTATGAGAAATTTTATTCTGAATAGGATAAAATCTATCAAAAAGAAAGAAAACTTCTGTTTTGATTGGAGCTGTAAGGGGTTATCAGGGTTAGAGAAATAAGTTTCCGTAGTTTAAAAGCTTACCCTACTGAGTAAAACCAGAATAAGTTTAAACAAGCTAGTAAGAGCTGTTCATATCTGAAGAACAAATTTTTTTCAGGACCAAAAATTACGGCAGAAAATACTGTTATGTCCCAAACTTAATAAAAATTTTTGGTCATTTGTAAAAAAACGTACAAAACACTACAAAGTCCTTAGTTCCCATAGTTCGTCTATAATGACACTCCTGTTGTAAGCTCGATGAATAGAGCCAATTTGCTTGCAGCGCAGTTTGCTGTTATTTCCATGCTACCAGAGAGTTACATGACTCCTCCCGTACTTGACAGCGTTAACCATATTATGGGACGAATCTTCTCTCACACTCGTGTAGTTGCTAGAGTACTAAAAGATCTTGACATTCACTATTCCGCTGGCCCGGATAGTATTTCTGCTATTGTTCTGAAAAGCAACGCTAGCAAAACTACTGCGTAGGCTTTTCCATCTGTCCTACTCTACAAGTTTCTTTCCGACTAGATGAAAAACAGCATTTGTCCTGCCTGTTCCTAAAATAGGCGAATCCTCCTCCCCCCTACCTATCGTCCAATTCACTTATATGTCCCTTTCGTCCAAGGTCATGGAAGCCCTAAGCAATTTTCAGCTTAAGAAATATCTTGAGGAACGAAAGCTTCTTAATGACCGGTAGTATATCTTTCGTAGCAATAGGTCCACTGGTAATGTCATGATATATCTCACCGAAGAGTGGAACAAATCTTTTCATCGTTTTGGAGAAAGTAAGATTATTGCACTTGATATTTCAAAGGCATTTAATAGAGTTTGGCATAAGGCTCTCTTATCGAAAATTCATGCTTTTGGACCATTCACTACAAGTAGTATTAGACGGTTTCAAAAACTAATATCCACGAAATAAGCTCTGGTGTGCCCCAGAGATCCGTTTTGTCACCGACAATCTTTTTTATGTTCATATATATGATCTTTTGGCTGAAACTTCTAATCCACTAAATTGTTTCAATGGCGACAGTACCCTCACATCCTTGTCCTTCGGATATGGATCTGGAACGGCGCGGCGCGGCGGCGCTGCGCCACCTAATGATAAGCTCATTAAATTCTTATCTAGACAGAATTGTCCAATGGGGAGTCAAAAACCGTGTAGAATGTAATGCTTCGAAAACTCAATGCTGTTTACTGTCGCTTAAGCGTAACACTCTCTCAATGCCACTTTCTATATGGGTGCCACTTGCATCGAGGAGACTGAATAGCTTTCAGTTCTAGGTATGCGCATCACAGACTATCTTTGGTGGAGTGATCACGTATTTGACGCCTTCAAAAACGCTGCTAAGTGTTAAGGGTTCCCCGCCGATGTAAGAAGTTTTTTTTCCCTGACCTGGTTGTTAAATACGAGTATAAAGGCTTTATTCTTGCGAAACGCGAGTACAATTCTCATATCTGGGCAGGTGCTGCAAGACCCACTTGAATCTCTTGGACAGAATTTAAAAGGGGGCTATGAAAATTGTCTAAGTGAAGTATTTGTATGTCTCGAGCAGCAGCAGTTTTGATAAACAGTTTTCTAGTGAAATTGAGAGTTGCATTCCTCTCCTGAAACAATTCAACTGTAATACTAGGAATGCTCATCAGTTTACCCTTGAGCTTAATTTTGGATATACTGTCAAATACAGAGATTCTTTTTTTAGCCGCACTACACGAATGTGGAATGCTTAACTCGGCTCAACGTTTCAGTTGAAAACTATAGACCCATTGCAAAGTTTTCAACAGTCTTATTCATAATAACATTTCTGAACACCAACATGGTTTTTTGAGAGGAATATGTACAACTACTAACTACAACTACTAACTAGAACTATGTACTATCTAACCCATATGGAAACACATGAGCAAGTAGACACTATATACACTGATTTTTTTGAAGGTCTTTGACATTGTATCCTTTTAAAAAGACTTGAGATGCTTGGCTTCCACTCTGCACTCCTTAATTGAATGAAAAGTTATTTGGTAGGTAGAAAACAAATTTTTCAAAATTAGTAAGTATTTTCTAAGGAAAAACTCAATTTGTATGGTGTTCCTCAAGGAAGTCATCTTGGACCGCTGCTTTTTTATTATTTTTATAAATGATTTACCACTTTATCTATTATACTCGAAATACCTTTAATTTTCTATTAATTTAAAAGTTTTCAGCAGCATTAATTAAAACCATGATGCGAACCTTATTGATCTGAACAAAATAATTATCGATTGTTGCTAGCTGTACTTCAACAATAGAAAATGAAGCGTAGTATCGTTTTCCAGAACCTAAAATTCCAGGTATTTTGTTTATGTACAAACTCGAAAACGATATTGTACAGAGATTTGATAGCCAGAAAGATTTAGGAGTTATTTTCGACTCAAAACTGAATTTAGCTTGTTAGATATATAGAGTTTTTTTGCAATCTCCTGCCAAAAGTGATTTCTCAAGTCCGAACCCTGTCCATTAGTGATTGGAAAAATAAAATCGACGTCATTATGGTTTTAAAAGTGGACAAGCATTCCATTTCTTAATTATCAAGTAGTGAAGAGATGCACAGACAAATTACTGGTGTGATTTCGGAAAGCACGAGTAACAGTTGAGTGTGTTTTTCTGATGCTAGAAGTTTTTAATTTTGCGAGAGGCAGAGTGCCAAACTTATCTAATTTATTTTTGTAAAATATGAAAAATTATTTGCTAGTTCCTAATTATTGGTTGATTTTTTCCATTCGGAGGGGAAAATTGGATGTGACAGTGAATTTGGTTTTGTTTCTGAAAACTTTTCTTTATTGACTGGAAAAATTGTTTTTACGGCTGTAGTGGTTTATCGGATTTGCAGCTCCTGGAAAGCCAGCGAGAAAGTGCAAGTAAGCAGCATCGTATGTTTGCAATTACGACGGAGAGTGGCTTTATGATAAAGTCACCAATAACGCCAGCCGCTTAACCGAATGCACTGGATGAGCTCTTAAAAATCCTTTAGAATAACAAAAACACTGGATGAGCTCTTAAAAATCCTTTAGAATAACAAAAACCTGAAAAGGCCGAAGGGGGCTTCGAATTTGGCTATTGCAGAGGGCAAAAGTTCTGGTAACAAGTAAGGAACAGTTATTGGAAATAAAAGAAAACACATTTTTTGACAAAAAAAAAATAATGATTTCTGAAAAAGTGAGAAAGGGAAAAAGGAAAAAATTCAGAGAGGAGAGAAAATTAATGTTTGGATATTTAGTGGATGAAGTTTAAGAAGAAAAATAGCAGGAAGAAATCAGCCTAGAGGAGAAATTGAAATTGTTTTGTTTTTTAGCTCGTTTCTTTCCTTACATCCATTATGAAATATCACATTTATTCCAAAAACGGTTCTAATGATTTTGATAAAAAAAAAAAATTATGTGTAGACCATACAAACAATGCGATCTTCATTTTGGTTGAAAAAAACGTTACTAACGGTACCTGTCATAGAAACCGTTTTTTTTATTTTCAACTTTTTATTCCGACTCTATCAATTTTGATCAAAATTTGTATACCTTTGATTTTGAAATAATATTGTATACAAAAATTGTTTCCTACTTTTCTTTTAATTTTAAGGAAATTTCGTATATAAAGAATTAATCCTACTATCTATACTATTATATAAAGTAAGACTTTTGTTTGTTTGTCAGTTTGTTTGTAAATATTCCAATAGCAGACAAACAAACAAAAGTATTACTTTATAAACATTTTATATACTTACCTTTGTATGTCGATAGTAACATAGGGTCATCTGAAAATGAAAAAACTAATAAATAATATATTAAAATTTAAATTACTTTCACTTACCTCCAAAAACTATTTCCAAAATAGAAAATTGAAAGTAGCAGATTGAGAACTGTCTGCCGTTTCTAACTATTCCGCATTTCATTTCATTTTATTCCTCTATATATTTTGAGGCTGAACACCTACTTGGGCTATTGGAGTAAGAAACTGTTTACACGGCCATGGATTCACGCAAGTTCTAGCGCATGATTTTTTCGTGCATATAAATTTTGTAGTATCTATCAATATTTAAAAAAGGCACGGATTTTAGTTTGAACTCTCTGTGCATCAACAGTTCGCAAAATCGTTGTTAGATAAAGTCACGGATTTCTGTTAACACATTCCACACGACTTTGTGTGCAAAAAAATTCGTTAAAGAAACGTGTGGATTTAAGTTTACAAAGGAAATGCCTTGCAATATTGCTTTCGTCAATTTTTGCAGAAATTATGTTTCAACATTCATATTCAAGTCATAAAATCATCGATTCTCAGAAAAACAGCTTTTACATATGCAAGTTCTTGCGCACGATTTTCTACGTTGAAAATTTTGCCAAATCGAAAGAGCACAGATCTTAGTTGACACATTGAACACGACTTTTTGTGCATCAAAATTTTGCAACATCGATGTTCGATAAAGCCACGGACTTCTGTTAACACATTTCACACGACTTTGTGTGCATACAAACTTTGTTCAAAAAACCTGCGGATTTTAGTTTACACATAAAATGCTTTGCAATATTACTTTCGTCAATTTTGTATGATGTTAATTTTCGCAGAAATTATGTTTTAAGGCCAGGCGCGCACATTCAATTTTTAGTTTCGCAACTGTTTAGTTGCTAAAATGAAACATATGGGCTTATATGGGACAACGCGCGCTTAGAGCAACTCGATTCGAGCAACTAAAAAGTTTGTGTTTTCACACAAACTAAACGATTGCCTTCCCAACAGTTGAGCTGTTTTCTATAAGTGCAAGAGAGACAAGAGTGTGAGCGTGAGTAAAGAGTTGCCAGTACGCGGTTCTCTTTCAACTGGTGATTAAACTATTTAATTTCGATCACAGTTGCCAGTGCGCGACTATCCTAACATTTATATTCAAGTGATAAATTCATCGATGCTTAGAAAGACAGCATTTATATATGCAAGTTCTTGCGCACGATTTTCTCCGTTCAAAATTTTGCCAAATCGAAAGAGCATAGATCTTAGTTGACACATTGAACACGACTTTTTGTGCATCAAAATTTTACAACATCGATGTTCGATAAAGCCACGGATTTCTGTTAATACATTTCACACGACTTTTTGTGCATAAAAACTTCGTTCAAAAAACGTGTGGATTTTAGTTTAAACATAAAATGACTTGCAATATTACTTTCGTCAATATTGTATGATGTTAATTTTTACAGAAATTATGTTTTAACATTCACATTCAAGTGATAAAATCATCGATGCTTACAGAGTCAGCATTTATATATGCAAGCTTTTGCGCACGATTTTCTGCGATCAAAATTTTTAAATATCAAAAAAGCACAAGTTTACACATTGAGCACATCTTTTTGTGCATCAAAATTTCGCAATATCGATGTTCGATAAAGTCAGTTACTTGAAAAACCATATGGCCGCAAAAAATGAGTCGTGTAATTAGATCCTTAAATTTGGTGAAAGAAAACAGGAAAGTGAATAGTTGTTTCATTTCAGTTTAGTTTTATTTGTTTCAATTCGGACAGATGTAGCTACTTACACGTGCGCAACTATTTGTCCCCTATTACACGATGTCTCACGAGACGAGGCTCACGTAAGTGCGAAAAAGCAAGCAGATATGAGGAAATGAGATGCAAAAAAATATTCCCGGTGAGTACCGGGCTGATTTTTAGTAGTCTCATTTTGACGTTTCTTTTTCTCAAATTCGTTTTATGTTGTGTTGTGCATTAAAAAATACGAACAACAGTCAAATTTGAGACATGAGTCAACGTGTAATAGCTTTTGTCTCACGGGATACAAATTTAAAAGGAAAGTCAAAAATGAGACATGTCTCATGAGGCAACGTGTAATAGGGGACTTTGCAATGGTGGCAAGGGGAAGTTTTGACTGCGTTCAGACAAATTTAATGCTCTTTGGCTAAAGGGTGCGTCCAGAAATATTATAATGTTTATTTTTATAGTTGGTAAAACCCGATAACATACCCAAGCAACACATAAACTTTTGGAGAGTACTTCAATAAATGCATCAGGTCTTAACAAGCTATTAGTTAAATCTTTTTAATACCATTTCACTTTATAATCTCCTAATTCACTCTTTAAAAGTGTTCTTTCTGTTATACTATTAATAAAACATCTTTTAAACATCTTAAAGATATTCATGACAAATGTCATTATATTGACTCTCTATATACCCCCTTTAAAACCTTTTTAAAAGGAGTAATTTTAAAATGCTGAACGAGTTTTTCATTTTAATCTTTCGAATACATCTTGAAGATATTCTGTGGACGTTTTCACTAAAACGTCTTTATGATATCTTAACAGGGTATGTTCAAGTAGTACTATTTTCCTCTTTGGTTGAAAAAAATGTTTTGTTTCACCCGAAATATGTGAATTGTGCAACACTTCCCATGAATCAAGAACATATGAAGGAAAAAACTAGCTAAAAAACAACTCAAATATTTAGTTGAATGTGCGCAGAGTTGCATATGATTATATTAAACAGAAAATAGACAGAAACTGATTGTTGTGAATTTTTTATCATTTTCTTTTACTCTTTGCTTACACTTTGTTTGCTCTATTTTCTTTGAATTTGACTGGCATTCGTCCTTTACACTTTGTTTACACTTTTTTCACTCTTTGTAGTTATTCGCGGGCTGAGTTGATGGAACTCTCGAGCTGCTCTTTTGTTAATTTTGAAGATGACATTTTCGCTTTATCCCAGGAAAAAGAACATACAAATAAAAACGATAAAAATGAAAAAATAATAAAAATGAAGTAATAACCGACGAAACAGATAGTGATGACTAGGGCAAAAATATGCTTTGAAATATTAGTTTTAATAAAATATGTTATTAAATAAATACATACATATGAACATATGCTTCCATAAAAATTAATTTAAAAATTATTTAAAAATTCAATAAAATTAATTACTTAACGAAGTTAATAAAATACATTTTTTAAGTATTTAATGGCCAATTGGCCAATAATTTAAAATCGCATGCTTAGGTATGTATATTTAAAAAAATGAAATCGACAGCAAAAATAAAGTTATTCCAAATGCATATTTCTTGAAAGTATTAGTGGTTTCAAGCAATTTCATTTTAAATGTAGAGACAACATTTTTTTTTGTACGAAACAAAAATGGAATTCTTCGATAATTACGGAGTTTTTTCAGAAATATTATTAAAATCGATTTAGAATCTGAAGGCAAGTACTTTTTTCAATCAATTTTATGAAAATGAAAAACATAAATTAAAATAAAGTGACTAAAGAAGCCCAAAATGAAGAAACAACAGATAGTGATAACTACGGCAAATAAAAATATGCTCTAAAAAAAAGTTTTAAGCGCTTAACATACATAATGTTAATGGTGCATATGCTTCAATAAATTTATTCTTTTTCAATGTTTACAAATAGTAATCTATACTAAATATGTTTAGTTCACCTATTCTACGTGTGCATGGTAGCAAATATATTCATTTTGGATGAAATATGCAAAAATCTACCCCAACAATTTGTGGTTTGATAAATCATGTAACTGTAAAAGGCTTTCGCGAATAAATTTTCCTCGGAATATTTCCCGTTTACTAAACTTAGGGTAGGTGAATGATGCTCTAGAGATTCTCTCAGAATTTGTTAGTATCGGAAATAAACTTTCTAGGATAATTAGTTGTTATTATATAGGACTTTCTGTGCGAAAGAAATTTTCTCCGCAAGAACCCGGCAACGCCGGGTATTTTACGCTAGTATAATATAATATTATAAATGTGAATGTTACAATGTATGGATGTTTGTTACTCAATAACGCTTGAACAACTAAATGGATCTTGATAAAATTTAACACACAAAAAAGTTATAGTCTGGATTACCGTATAGGCTACTTTTTTTTATTATCAGGGGAGGGGCATTGGGTGGTCGAAACGCCCCAAAATTATTTATTTCTTCTATATTCGTATTGCACTGAAATGTAGTACTCGTACATACCCAACTAACATTTCAGTTTCTATTAGCTTAGAAATATGGACATGCTGGAAGTTTCAATTTATATATTGCTTCTAAAGAGCCTTCTTCAAAAATAATTTTCCTATAGAAGTCACTGTTTCAATATCATCTTCTTTTAAACCTTTTGCAAGTAAGACACAAAGTTTTTCAGAGACTAGAACCAATTTTTCGGATATGGTTTTATAAATGAAAATAGAGAAGCTGGAACTTGTATAAAGATTGCAATGTGATATGTTATAGAAGTTTACATCAGTTAGTTTTCAAAAAGTTTCTATAACAATTTCCTAAGAGCTATATAGAATAGTCTCTCAAGCCTAGCAGACTTTAACAAAAAGTCTTTAAAGAAAATGTCAATGTTCAAACTTCTAAGAACTCTGCAAATGAATCTTAACAGAAACTAATACATTTAATCTTAATTAAAGTTAGGAATATTAAATTGATGCATATTAACTAATTATTTGTACACATTTATTGTAATCCATCTGTGTACTTTTTAGATATAACTCAGGCAAGTATAAGAGCATAAATCGAGATCCCTATGATATATAGCATAGACAATTAGTTTGATTGTTTGCCTTGTGAACCTTAAGGCTAGACGCTCACATTCAATTTTTAGTTGCACAACTGTTTGGTTGCTTATAGAAAACAAATGTCCGCGCAGGTGCATATAATTATATGTTACACAAAATAGCGAACTCATTTTAGGCAATCGTTTAGTTTATGTCAAAACACAAACTTTTAAGTTGCTCGAACCAAGCAGTTGCGAAACTAAAAATTGATTGTGCGCGCTTACCCTAAGGTTGCGCGTACAGTAGTGCGACAAAGCGATGCGATGCGAGAAGCGTTTGTGTGCGAGAAAAATATTTACATTTAGTCTTATATACGTGCGCACAATGAAGCGATATTTGATGCGAGTGTTGCGAGTTGCTCGCATGCCTATCGCAAGGATCTCGCACACAAACTGTTCTGACCACTTTTTCAAGCGAGTTTGTGCGAGAAGGTTGATTTTTTGTTGGTTTTCACGTTCAAAGAAAAAAATCAAACGAGTAAAATTTTGTTATTTCAGTGCTTGTGTTGTTGGGTGCAACTTTTTAATAATTTTGGTGGCAATAATTATAAACGAATTAACAACACAACTGCACAAAATCGCTTCTACTGTGCGCACTGTCTCGCATCTAATTCTCGCATCTCGAATCGCTTGTCGCATCGCTTCTCGCATCGCATCGCTTTGTCGCACTACTGTACGCGTAGCCTAAGAGTCTAGCGAAGATGAAGTTGAAGTGACGAATAACCAAAATTTTGACGAATCAGCAGTGCTGCTGAATTTCAGATCAACCATTCGGCTCTTAAAAGTTGAATTGCAATTATAAACGAGCGTTTCGAAACAGGTGCGAAGTTATAACCTGAATATGCCAGATCTTTTTTGTTTTCAAACATATAGTGTAGCTGAATTTATATGATTGTCTTCATTTTGATCTTCTGTGCCCATATATTCGATATAAATGTGAATTTCTTTGGAAGAGGCATATATGTAAATCCAGCATGATATCTCTATATATCCCTCAAAGTGGAAATGCATAAAACTATAGATGGGTGAACTGACCAAAATGTTTGATGGTTTTATTGCAAATAATATAAATAAATATTTCATGAAAATAATTCACGATATTGAAGAAAGGCATAATGTATACTTAACATAACAAATGTCAAACTAAACTGATTACAAACATTTTACATATACATGAATGAATGAATCGTTTTTAAGGACACAAATCAAAACAAAGAAAGAGTTAAGTAAAACATAAAACAAATCACTACGGTCAGCAATTTAAAGATATTTTGTGCGCTCCCATTAGGTATGAAGATTAGGGCTCAGTACTGAAAATTAAATAAACATTTTGTAGGTAAACGCAACAAAGACTTAAGACATTTGCTTAGGTTTTGTTTTTCTTGTGTGAACGTGGCCTTGGCAAAATTGTATATCGCAGTCTTGTGTTAATTTTGAAGTTTGAGAAAGAAATAGGCTGATTAAGTTTTTGCATCTTCCAAGTAATATTCAATAGGTATGGCCCAGTGCGTAGAGAGATGGACTATTATACAAGACATGCCGAGTTCGATCCCCAAATAAGGTATAATGTCATTCATGTTTTAAAATTATTCCAAATACATTAATTAATAACAATTTCAATGTGATACATAGTTTCAGGTTTAAAATTGATTAAATGTCGGAAAAACGTCTTTAAAGAAATATAAATTTACTTTTATTTTCGTACTTTTCATGCTCGGTAAAAGTTGTAGTGTAAGCTTGTAATAGATATAAAAAGCCGTGAGTTTGTAATTTTTGCGAAGCTTTATTGTAGCCATCTGTCAAAACTTGAACTTCAGTTCAATTTCGAATAGGACTCTGTTAAACTTCTAATAGTTCATACACGAAGCTGGCACCTTTAAAGATCTGTGCATGGTACTTCTAAGAGGATTTTCAGAATCACTTATAGAAGTACATAAAAGGTGTTGTGAGCTTGTGTAATATTCTCCTTGTTGTTCTTAAACAACCTTTACAAATGTATTAAAGAACTTCGAAAATATATTTAGTTAGACCGAATCGAAGCTGAAATGTTAGTTGGGTATACATAAGTAGTTGCATTGAAATGCCATACTTTGGTGGTGCGGGCCCAGAGGAGGGGCATTGTTTGATTAATTTACCTAAGCAGTAACGATAAAAACACTCAAAAAAGTTTTTAAAATAAATAAAACAAAAATAAAATTCTCCGAATTAAAAACAAAACAAATTTGACAAATATTTAAACTATTTTAAGGTAAGTTAAACTTTATGTGCCTACAGGTTTAACTACATACATTGTTATAGGATAGTTACATACGTATGTTATTTGCTCATTGTTTGTTAGTTTTTTCAAAATATCCTTCGCTTGGCTCCATTACCTTTAAGAAAAGGACTTAATTGGATTTATTGGTTTGCTGTTTTGTTTTAATCCAGGTACATGCATACGTTAAATAAAAATAATTCGTACGCTTTCAACTTCTCATGTTGAACAGGAGATCAGTTGTGTCAGTTCCTGGCTAAGCTAAACGTGTGTTTATTATTTCAGTGGTAAGTCGTCTTTTTCAAATAGAGCTGTTCAACGATGACACAAAGAAGTAAAATAAACACCCAAAACCAACATTCCGTACTTCACACAAGATTTCCAATGCAAGAAAAACTGAGCGAATCTACAGAAACTTTTAGACACATAATTCCTTTCTCGCTGTCAGTATTTTTAATAAAGTACGAGTATGTACTTCTAAGAAAAATGTTCAATAAAGGGAACTAGGGAATAGGAACTGGAAGAATGAATCACAATATTCTATACTTACCGGTTCCTGAAGTAAACCATAAACTCGTATGTATATAGACAAGATTAATAAATAATCTAATCATTATGAGAATTTTCTTCTACGAAAAACCTTAAGCGTTCTCATCTACCTTTGATATGATTCATCCCTTTGCATCAAGATAGGAACCGGGAATATTAGTATCTTAGGAATGAATAGGTACTTCAGTATAGTATAATCTTTTAATTCTTGGACCAAAGAAGCAGAGTGATTATTCTTTGTTTAATCTCAGCATTGTGATCAATGTTTGCCTTTAAGGCGGATCTAAGGTCCACAAAGTATGTAATTTCTTGACAGTGATAATGGTCTATAATAACGTTCTTTTCAAAACGATTGTGACTTACCTGATGGTGGTGCCCTCAGTAACCAGCATCTTGGCATCGTTTTCAATACTCGACAAAACAACCACTGAAATCACGCTTTTTTGTTTCTGGTTGTCTCAATTTCGTTGGCTTAATCGAGTGACTGGAAATAGTTTTGAAAGATTGTGATTTTGCTTTGAAAAAAGATGTTAAAGATGTCTTCTTTTTTGACGATGGAAGAGCGCATTTTCCAATTCGAATTCGGTGTTCCTTTCTCCCCTTTGGCTCGTAGAGCTCCCGCCGGAATAATCCTGGTTCTTAGATGCTTTAAATCTCTATAGCTTTGCTGCATGTGCTTTAAGGTTTCATCTTCAAACTAAGAGTTTTGTTGATTTGGTCGGGTTCGATTATCAGATAAATTATGTCTGTTAGCTTCTTCCGTTAGTTCTCAATTCATGAAAGTATAATAGAATAGGTCTTCTTAAGGTGTCCTTTTAAGAAAGTGTCTAACTTAAAAGCTCCTCAGAGTATTACGTGGTCATGGCTTTTGCAGGGATATCCGAAGCAGCACTCTAACTACAATGAGATAGTGACCTGAGTGAAGTTTGGCCGGTCACAATGTGCGGACGTTCTTGTTACTGGAGAAGTGTTATTTTACTCACAAAATTTGATCAAGGTTTTATTGAATCCATTATACAGTTAAACAAAACAGGACCGATGGGGAAAGGAGATGTCGATGAACATTTTTAAATTATTCCATACTTCTTCTAGCAAGGATGTTCTTGACCAGAAATTTTTACAACCTTTGGTACATTGCAGGAGGATTATTTGCCTTATTTTCTGGTCATATAAGAACTTGGTTCTGTTAATAACAGCCAGGGATACAATAGTTTCTTAGTTGTTAATGCTTTTTCCGATGTTCCTCAGTTGTGTTCACTTTATAAGAGCGGAAAATTACCTCTCACAACCTGATAGCTTCTTTACAAGACTTTTCTTTAGGTCTTATACTCTTAATTCTATAAGGAATAAAAGTACCTATCCCTAGAAAAATTGCTTCTGCGATGATATCGCTACTGGCATCAAACGTCACTATCGAGGAAACATAGTGACCAGTGAAAAAATCGAAAAAAGTTATTAAGACAGTCTCAGTATACTTTATCGTATTGCCAAATGGTCCCAGTGGGATGCATGGAACATGAAAAATGGGCTGATATCACACAATGATCCGTAAAAAAATACGAGGCCAACTGTGTGGGGACCAACAATGACCTCTTAGATGATTTTTCAATTCCTCGCCGGAAGCAGAACACCCCAAGAACTGTTATGCAGCGAGTAAGAAACCAGCTGAGATTAATGGGGTTTTGCCCAGCAACATCTGGTATTTGAGTTGGCTCATCTACAAGGTAAGGTGGTGCATCTCAGCAAAGATCTCAACAAATCTCCCTTCGGGTGTTGTCTGTCCTGAACAGCGGAACTAACTTGAATTGGGTACATTCAAGTCGCCTACGAAAAAGACTTCATTCCCAGGCTACAAGGAACCAAATCGGGAAATTGAATCAGGCAGCACATCTAACTCATTAACTTATTAAGAATTGAATTGCTGTCAAGATTTGGACTCCAATAATGTACCAATAATGGATTATGTGCTTGTGAACAGTAAATTTGTGCCTATTAAAACAATGTTCGTATTAAGGAAGGCTCTAGCAAGCAACATCACATCTAACATAGACTATATAAAAGGCTATTATAGCCAAAGAGTAATGACATCAAGTTATAATCAGGAATGCAAAATTTTGAAAGATCAGTATTAACACCAACCTGTGTTTCACTTAGTGCCAACAGCTGGTCTGTGTTTAACAGAAAGATCTCCATGGCCCCTTGTTAATGTCGTGATGTTGCACCTGCGCACTAGCTACCAAAATGTTTTGCTCCTCGCCAAAGCTGATTTACCTGAGTTCCTTTTCAGAGGAATCGTTGTGCAGGCTGTACTTTTCGATGTCTTCTGTTCCTACCTTAGTAATCAAACCACTTGACAATTTTAATGCGAATGCACTGGTGAAAAAGCCATATCGTAAACCTATTACCTGTGGCACCAAGCTTATCAAAAACAAAACACTTATAAATCTTCTCCGTTTACAAAAAAGAGACTCACATCGATTTCATAAATCGAGGTAGAAACCCTACTTAAATTTCCCATCAATGGCAAAAGAAAACACTTTCCTCATCCAATGAAATATAAGATGCCAAAAGCAATTTGACTTATACTATACCTATTGTATTTTATTTGCTGTTCTCTGATATCCGGTCTCATTTTTACTGCCTATTTCCATATCTACCTGGAGGCTTTTTATAAAAATAACGAAAGAAGTGATTAAGTTTTTGATATAAAATAACAAAAGCAGATCTTTTTACATGTTGAAGACCATTTTCTTCATATTCTTTGAATATTTTTTTATTCAAAGCTAAATTTTAATAATTTTTCTTGGAAAAGTTCCCTTGAGGCATATTTGTGGAATATAATAAATGAACTATTAATTTCACAAGACTTTCGTTATGTTTCACCACCGCTTGCAGCTGCCATCACAGCTTGTATGCTAGTCTATGGTGTTCTGTATTAATTTCCCTTCGGAATATTTGAAACTTTCTCAAGTTCTAGGATTAAGGATTTTAAATCTACAAATCCCCGGAGGTCAATATTTAAATTGCTTCAAACATGAAAAATTGACCTTCGTTTGTTTTGTCGAATTAGGTTGACATTTTGTTGTTTTTGAGATAATTTTGGGTACCTTCGGGTGGTATCGATAATCCTTAGAAACTTCGTGCTATGAAGGAATGTCTTATTTAAAGTTCTAAATACAGGATTTATTGAATTTAAACTTTTACTAGCTTTTTAGTTTTTGAAAACATAGCTTTGGATCCCCAGGGGTGATAGGATCTATTGTGTATGGGGCAGTTCTAGGGAATTAATTTAGAATCTTATGAAAACTTGGATGGTAGTTTTGAGCAAGAAATATTCTTTGGGTGATACTCAATGTAGTGTTTATAATGTATCCATTGAGGGCAAATCAAAAGCTTCTACATACTCGTATGTTATGTAGATATATGTATATGTGCTTTATCTTATAAATTTCAACTTGATAAAAATCTGTAAGTAAATCGAATAAAATGATTGAAACGTTGAAAGCTTGTTGCAGACTAAACAGCTTAGCACAAGTGGAAAAAGTGATAACACAACTTATTATTAGTATTACATGGTCGCAGCCGGATTGTCCAGTCATGTTTTTAAAGCTGAATTGGGCAGACGTGGCTCGCCCTGGGCTGTAAGTATATCCATATGAGTAATTACCTATTCAAAAAATACAGAAAACTGAGTGAAAAAGCCTGAAAAAATGACCAACACTCTCATGCATTCCCGTATCAGCAGTTATAAATGACTAGCCGACCCGTGCTCGCGTTGCTTCGCAAATTTTAACTAGGAATATTTTTTTAATATTAATATTAGCATATGAAAACATTTTTCAATGGGACTGAGCATATTTTCTACAATAATATCAATTTTTGTTTATATGTATATACTTCCCATATCTTATTAGATTCTCTTTCACATTTGAAAAAAAAAAGAGTTTGTTCATGTTTGTGCATATTACAAATATTTTGTTTTATTTTAAAGCCTCCGGATATACAATATTTGCAGTTATATTACTGCGAGCAAGAAGTATATATTGGTTGCTTTTCGAGCCTACCCTGGAGAGAGCAACATAAAGCTGACCATGAGAGAAGGCATTTTACCTTAGGTCGACTCTAATATAGGTACTTGAATCTGTGCGTGTGTAAATATACATAGACACATTTTTTCATTCACCTGCTCAAGCTCAGTGAAGTGCAACTGACTTAACATACCCACATTGTTGGGCTCTTCTTACCGACGTCATTCCTAGTACCTTCTTCGAGTGACTTCGCTATTGTGATGAAATCTAATTCCTGGATAAAAGAAATTCAAAAAGTTTATAATTTTATAAGTTGTTTTTATTTATTTCTCAGGTTGTATGTGTAAGTAAGAAGTGATTTTGAGCTTAAAATTTTGCGAAATAATATTGACTTTATGAAGCAATGCTAATCTTTGTCGATTATTGCATAGACTTTACGATATAAGCGGTTGTATAAGTCAAATAATAAAAAAAATTGACACAAAATGTAAAATTAATAATAATAATTAATAATAAGTTTGACAAATAATTAATGAAAAAAAATTATATCCAAGAACACTCTTCTAACAATATAAAAAATAATAAAATTTATTTTAAATAAATCGGTTGACTACTTTCTGAGATCATTCAACCCAAACTTTAAAATGGTTTCGCTTTTATATAATAGTATAGATAGAAAACATGTTTTGCGGCATCCAAACTTCCTTAACAAGAGTTCCTTTGAAAAATATATTTGGTAGAATTAGCTTCCTGATAGTTCAGCTCTCTCTTTTGCATTAATTTTTTGATTTTTTAACTATATTAGGCGTGTTTTGTTGAGCTTCTTAATGTATACATTAAGAAATGGTACATTAAAATTACTGAAGAGTGGATGTCCTGTTAAGTTGTTGTTGTTGTATTTACATGTGCAAAATAAGCTTAATGCGTAACATTTCTTAATGTGTACATTAAGAAGCTCAACAAAACACGCCTATTAACGCCAGTCAAATACTCAAAAAAGAAAAAAAAAATAACCAAACTTTTCATAACTCACAACTAAATTACACGCAAAAAAATAAAATCTAACCGAAATGTGTTAAGACCAACAAAGTCTCGGGTAATAGAATCTAAAATACTAAGAATTTCAAAAATGAATGTTATTAGAGAAAACTGTTCATAAGCATAAAATTCATTTTATAAATTACTAATACAACTTCTTTAGTAGTTGGAGCTAAAAACGGGATACTACGTGATTCAAGTAAATTATTAGTTGGTTTCTTAAAAAATAAGCTTTTATATAAAAAAATTTTGAACCATTTTTAAGAAAAAATGTTTGTACGCCGACTTAAAGTTTTTATTACTGTACGAATAAAAAATTAATTTCAACAAAAATGTTTAGCTGTTTTTGATATAAAAAATTTTCTGACAAAAAAATTATTTTCTTTTTTTCAAAAATTCGAGAAAATGGTTCTATGGTTAGGTAAAGTCAGTAATATCTTGATTTGAAATTTTTCTATATTAAATAAAAGATCGTACAAATTAATTGAAAGAAAAAAAAATGTATCTAAATTCTCGGAGCCGTTTTCGAAAAAAATACGGTTTTCGAGAACCATTTTTCAACATTTGCATGGTAGCTACCTCTATTTTTGTTATTTCTAGGTAAAATATTTTATTTTTTCTCGCATCTTGTAACTTTTTTTAAGAAACTTTTATCTATCAAAATGAGTGGGATGAAAAATTTAAAACGATATCTACAAGGCTTAACGAAAATCGGCCGAGCCGCTTAGGCTGTAGTCGAACAGACAAACAGATAGAAATTCGACCCACGTTTTTCGCCTTGGCTATCATCGTAATGTCAACTTTGATCAAAATTTCGATTTAATTTTTTTACGTTGCATAACTTGCCTAATAGTACCTATAAGCCGCAAGTTAAAATACCTATCGTGTATTGCTAAAAATAAATTAGTTAACTTGAATAAATGACATTGTTTAAACTAAACAAAAAATTATGTTAGGCTAATCGAAAGACTTAGTTATATCGAGTAATTAGCAGTTTCTAACATTTTTCACTTGGGACTTATAGGTACTACTCGTATAAGGCAAGTTATGCATTCGTAATCATATAATAAAACCGCGAACATGTTTTTTGTGGTGCACGGCCCACAAAAACCGAAGGGGCATAAATTACATATTAAACGAAAGCATTTTTTGCATAGATGTGCAGAATGCCAAAACTATTTAAATATACTACACATAAATTCTTTAAAACAATAAATAAAAATTGCAAAAAAATGCCCGGAAAACAAAAACAAAGACAATTAGAAATGTCAAGTCGACTGACACATAAAATGTCAAATCCAGAATATGAAAAATGAAAGCATTCAGCGAAAACCCAGAGCCAGAACCCGAAACATTAAGGTGGATTCACATTACACAAATCCGCCAACACGATAAAAGTTGATGAACATGTTGTTGAATATGAACCTCCCTAAGTGAAGAAATATTATCAATATAAATATTAGGCTTGTGTTTGTATAGTATTTGAGCTCTTATAATAAAATTTTGAAACATTTAACGTTAACTACAATGGGCACCTTTTGCGAAAAGTGAAAAAGAATACATACATACACTAGCCACATCTGTTGCTGAAAAGAGCGTAAAATTTACACCATACAATTTCAGTTCAGACATCTATCGGTGATTTCTGAAAAAATGTATTCCATGTAATAGTGTTTTTAAAAAGTGAAAAAGTAAAAAGGTAGAACCATTTAAACCATCAAGCGTTAACTACAATTGGCAATTTTTGCAAAAAGTATAATAAGTGAAAAAATTAAAAAAAAAATACACACAGACACTAGCGATATCTGTTGCTTTCAGTTTGGCGACATCTATAGGTCATTTTCTGAAGCAGTTTATTCAATGTAATAGTGTTTTTAAAAATTGAAACATTTAATTTTTGGTTTTTTGAGATGGGAGATAAATATTTAAATTGAGTTGGAAAAGGAGAACAGATTTTTTTTAACATTTTCACTTTTCAAGTTCATTGCAGTTATGGCTTTACAATAATAGGGGTATTCATGTATAAGTCAATTATTATTTTCAAAACTTATTTACGTTTGTCTGCATTTGAAATTCAAATATTTGCGAAAAAAGAGAATACAAAATACTCGAAATGTATTTGTCAGGGAAAGAGAGAAGATAGAAAATGCAGACGTGAGACGTTTTGTCGTCAAAAATGCGGAAGAATATGACTAACGATACAAAAATTTGAATCTCCATGGCTGAATGCGTTCCATGGACTCAAACCTATCTCATTTTCGGAACACTTCCATTTATGTCATTTCTTGTTGACAATAAACAGCTGGTCGATCGATTTGGAAACAAAAAAAGTTTTACAAAAGTAAATTGAATTTATGTTTTCGAAGTTAGCTATATTTCTTAAGGCGCGTTATGAAAAAATGATGAGAGTGAAATTTAAAAAAAAAAATGCACGACTGGGTCGCACGAACTTGCTCCTATGTAATTCAAAAATGAATGTTACTAGAGAAACCTGTTCATAAGGATGAATTTTATTTTTTAAACTAATTCTTTAAGTAGTAAGGGATATAAACAGAATGCTATACAAATATAAATTTATGCTAGACCAAAAATTATAAGCCGTTGTAGTGGTTTCTTAAAAAATAAGATTTTATATACAAAAATTTTAAAACATTTTAAAAAAAAATGTTGGTACGCCAATTTAAAGTTTTTATTATTGTTCGAATAAATATTAAATTTACAAAAAAAAATATTGAGCTGTTTCTGAGATATAGAATTTTCAAAAAAAGAAAAAAATTAATTTTTTTTTTCAGAAATTCAAAAACTATTTTTTTACAAGTTTTGAAATGCAATGTCTTAGACTTTTTAGAAGCTTCTCTATAAATAAATTTCATTAAGATCCGTTATGTGGATAATAAGAAATTCAAAATTTGAAAAAATGGTTCTATGGTAGGTACAAGCTGTAATATCTTAATTTCGATTTTTGTTATTAAATTAAAGGTAGTGAAAATTAATTGAAAAAAAAATTTTTTATCGAAATTCTAGGCGCCGTTTTCGAGCAAAATACTTTTCCGGGAACCCAAGTTCGGCCTCCTGATGATAAATGCTATCATATGCGGCTTTGAAGTCGATAAATAGATATTGGGTCTCGACTCTCGACTTAAAACTCGTTGTTCTCTGTGAGGATTTTCTTCAGTGTAAATATTTGGTCTATGGCCGGAAGCCGCAATTAGGCGTCCTATTTCCATTTCTTGGAACTTTGTAGCGAATGAGCTGCTGAGATATCTGGAATCGGAGGGTTACAGATTAAAGCTAAATAAGTTAGGAACCTTTCGATCTTCCAGATATTTCTTGAGCTGATGATTCATCAGAAGGAAAGGAAAAGGAAAGAAGTGACGTAAGTGCAATTCGTCAATAGGAGGAGGGGAAGGAACGGTTGTCTTTTTTAGGAACAGGCTGGGCAAATGCTATTTTTCATTTTCTACAGAAGATTCCAGAACAGTTGGAACGATGTAAAAGTTTACGCGTCAGAAGAACTGGGTGTATATCATCAGGACCAGCGGATTTGTTTATATCAAGATCTCATACGGCTCTTGGAACTGTATGGGTTCAAAAATTATACCTATGCCATTTAAAGATAATTATATACCTATGCCATTTAATGATTTACGTTCTCAATGTTGTTATCCGGCAACGTAGAGCTAGCAGCAAAATGAGCTCCAAGTACATTTGCCCTATCTAAGGAGCAAGTTATCGGGTTGTCATTTTAGATGGGCGTTGGAACCGAAGATGAAGTTGATTTTTTTACGTCATTGATAAATGACCAAAAAAGTATACTGCTTTTGGGACTTTGAAGGATGGTTTGCCTTAATTTTTGGTCTATTTAGTATTTGATTCTTTAAATAACAGCGTTGCAATGGTTTCTTACTGGTTTATACTCATAGTCTAACTGTGTCGGTTCTCCTGAAGACAGGTATGTACGTCAACCTAACTTAACCTTAACTAAGCCATTTAAGTAAGACTTCCTAAAAGTCTAAATAATTCGATCCGAATTCTGCATCCAAATTAGTTGACAATCAAAAGCTCTCCTTGATCAGTTGGTTGATAGTTTTGATTGGTGACTTCAGGATACAGGATACTCGATATAGGAGCTAAAGACTTGTCAGTTATCTAGTTATTTGTCTGTGTAGTGTGTCAACAAACACGCCATGGAATACGCTAATGTCCATTAGGCCAAGATGAGTTTGTCCTTATATTTTTCATAACTTAAACAATGAACGCCCTTTAGAATGATAGTTGCTTGACTTTGGTCTGCTAAAGTAATCCTTGTTAGGCCTAAGCTCACTCCAATGTTTAAGAAGCTGCGGGTGTGCCAGAAGTTACATAATCACATTCCTTAAATTTTAGTGAGAACTATCAAAAGACCGCGAAGTTGCTGAATACTCATACTCTAAATTCCTGAAGTCTACTATCAATTTTAATTATTAAGGTACCATCGGAGAAAAGTAGGGAAATTAGGGAAATACAAGAAGAAAGAACCAACATTATGACCAAAGAATGCTAAGTAAGCATGCTAATATTTTAACCATTTACTTGTGTGTAGAAGTTTTCAGACCACATTGAGCTCAAAAGTTACGTTATTATTATTCATTATGATCATCAGAGAAAAGTTTCAATGCAGCCATAACACTCGATCATTTTGAACCCCAAACCACAATGTTTACTCCTTTGAGGAATATTCAACAAAAACTGATCCTATTACTAGTTTCAAACTCTCTGCTAACAGGGGAGCATTCAACACTTTTCCTCACCTCTAAGTAAAGACAAATAAACCAAACAAGCAAACTGACACACAAACATTATTCAAAGAAAAACTACAAATTGAAAAATTTTACCTGGGAGAAAACTAAAAACTTAAATCTTCTGACCTGGTTTCGTTACCGAAAAAAAAAAAAAAAAAAAAAAAAAACTTTTCAAAAACCGTTTTTCCTTTAAACCCACTTTACTCCATGCCTAGAACATGCTCTCCACCATCCTCATACACCTTCCTCTATACATACATATGCACTTCTTCAATATTTAATATGCAAACTCAAAGCAAACACCTAACGAACAGTACCAATTGCAACTTGGACTTCATAAAAAATGAATAAAGGAGTAAACATTGTGATGCGCCGAGAAGAAGAAAAACTGGTAACTTTATCAAAACCCTGCTTCATAATGTAGAAGAGAGGTAAAATAGCAAAAGAGAGTATCCTTCTAAATTGAATGTGGTGGTATCTTTATACTATAAGGCTTTTATATGTTTCAAAGTTGAGAAAACTTCAAACTGTTGTTTTTAATTTTTTTTTGTTTTCCCTTTGCATGTAGGTACATTTAGGTGCATACTGCAGGATGCACAACTTTTGAAAGTACCAACATACATCTGTGTGTGTGTATGTATGAAAAGTGTCTTTTTAAAAGGTCCATGGTTGCAAAAAGCACAAACATCCTACCAACTTAAATCCTAAGACAATTGTTCTTAGTAATGCAAGTTTTTCTTGCCACCGCTGCAACCCACCAATTACTTTTTCATCAATTTTTTAACGTGATATAATGTATGTAGGGAAGAAAGTAGTTTTCTTCTAAACTTTGAACTACGAATGCACAGGAGAACTATTCGTTTTTTAAGCTTTTGAACAAAAAAAAATATCTAGTAGTTTGTTTTTATTTTAAACCTACACAGTGAGTCCGTTTCGATGATGATAAGTTTTGACAATTTTTTGACAAAAATTATAAGTCGCTGTAGTGGTTTCTTAAAAAAATAAGCCTTTATATACAAAATCTTTAAAACACTTTTAAGAAAAAATTTCGGTACGCCAATTTAAAGTTTTTATTAGTGTTCGAATAAAAATTAAATTTACAATAAAAACATTGATCTGTTTTTAAGATACAGAATTTTCAAAAAAAAAAAATATTTTTCTTAAAGTTTTGAAATGCAATGTTTTTTAAACTTTTTAGAAGCTTCTCTTTCAGAAGTTTCATTAAAATCCGTTATTCCGATAATGTGAATAACAATATCTTGTTTTCAAAATTTTTTCTATTAAATTATAGATCTTAAAAATTAATAGAAAGAAAAAAATTTTGAGCAAAATTCTTGGAACCGTTGTCGGGAAAAATACAATTTTCGAAAACCATTTTGTAACATTTTTTTGGAGGGTACTCTTATTTTTAGGTAAAATAAATTTGTTTTTTTTTTACATCTGGTAGATTATCTTAAGAAACTTTTATTTGTTAAGTCCAAAAAAAATCAAACTTGGGGTTTTCGAAATATTGAGTTTTCAAAAAAAAAGTTTTTAATTTTTTGTAAATTCTAAAAAAAAAAAAATTGTTGAAAATTTGAATACATAATTATATAATAAAACGGCAAACATGTTTTCTGTGGCAGACCTTACGCGGCCTAAATTACATTTTAAACGAAAGCATTTTTTGCCTTTATGTGCACAATGCCAAAATTATTAAAATACACTACACAGAAATCGTTTAAAACAACAAATAAAAATTGCAAAAAAATGCCCGGATATCTGTTGCTGAATAGAGCATACATTTACACAATAATGTCATACAGTTACTGTCATACATTATATATGGGTCGTTTAAAAAAAAATACATTTTTAGCGTTATAGCTTCTATTTTTTTTGCATTTCAATTTAAAGACTTGAAATTTGGCATGGAACTGTGTTTATATGTCAGCATTATAAGAAAAAATTTGCAGATCGATTGGTGGTAACGAATAGCCATGGTAATTAATAATGTGTAATCTCCGTGGCCTTTTTGGGATGTGATTTTCATGCTTAATCAGTTTTATTAATATTTTTAATGATGAAAATGATTTTTTATTTAATTTTGGGCCTTGTTTTTTGAAAGGCCTTCTCTCAAACTTCAATTTTATGATATGCCAAAAAAAATTGTTTTGTTGTCCGAATACTTAGTTGAACGAGTGTGACAAGATTTGGAAAAAAAACCTAATTAAACATTTTCGCTTTTTCACACAACTACAAAATTTTTAATAATTTTGTACGATGCATCATCTTATAGTACGTCAAAAAACCTTTAATTTCATGTTTCATTATAATTTACTTATTGCAGTTAATTCCTTTAAAATTTGCATACAAAATAATTTTTTCATCCGAGTAAAAATTCAGTGTAATCTCCATGGCCTTGTTATCTTTGTACCGTATAAATATTTTTTAGTCTAACCACCGCCAAAAGAAAGGTATTTACTCATACTTGAAGCTAATATAATTTGGATGACATTGAATTACATTTACTATATTAAAATTAAGAAATAGTCGATTTTGTAATCTCCGTGGCCTGTAATCTCCGTGGCCATTTTCGTATTTGTTTTTTAATAAATGTTCTTTCAGTTTATAATGGCTCATATTGTTATTAATTTTTTTTATATTCTAGATAAATATACTGAATTTCATCATTCCTTACAGTATTGGTACCGTAAAAGTTCCAAGAAAGTAATGTGCCGTTATTTAAAATTATTTTTTTTGTCTTTCATGCTTTTAAACAAAATCATTTCGTAAACAAACAACTTTTTTTATTAATTATCCTATTAAATTTATTTGCTTTCCACAAAATTTCAACTATTTATTGTTACTATTTATTTTGTGGATTATTGTTATTTTATGCAAGAAAAGAACATTTTTAGTACATTCGAAATTTAAAATTTAAATTTTTATCAAAAAATACTCGTAAAATGGAAAATATTTGAAATTATTTTTGCACAACTCGGAGAACTCCTTTTCTACTTGTTTACTATAGATTTACAGCCGTATTTATTAGAATTCCCTAAACGCGTGAATAGTTATGCAATGCATAAGGACTTATTCATCCACTATGCAAATTCATATTTATAAAACATTTGCCTACCCTGCATAGTTATAATGAGCTTGTGTCAAATAAAGTACCAAAAAGTAAGAATCTATTACATTTAGCCTTCATAACACTCAGCTGTTTATCAAAAAACAAAAAAAAAAAAAAACATCTTGTCTGTCTATCGAATTTAATAAACAAAAACGAAACTACCAAAAGCTAAAAGAATTCCAACAATTAACCTTGATTCATCAGATAAAGTATGTAATTATCTCTAGCACAATACTGGAAATCAAATTGTTATTCGTTTCATTGTAGCTGGAATACTCCTCAGACAAGTTCTTGAGGATAAAATTTAATAATGCAATATAATAATTACAACACTAACACACCGGATAAAGATGCGTGGAGAAACATCACCAACAAGTATATTTATCTATTTAATTCTAAACAATTTTCAATTCAATTTGCTTTTAATATATTAGCATAACATTTTTGTTTCAATAAATAAAAATAACACAAAGTTTTAGTTTCAATATCAAATCAAAGGCATTTTTTTTTTGTTGATAATCTTTATAATTCAATGTGATGTCAAAGTGAATGTGACAGTTCAATACTAAAATGTCCTTATGTAGGCACTATTCAACCTCCAAACGCGTTTAGCTTATAATGCCTCTATTCAACGTCACATAAGTTTTATAAATAACGATTTTGCGTTTAGAGGCATTATAAGGGTTGCATAGCCTTATGTACTCACTATAATGAGTTTATAAATATGGCTGTTAGAAACTAAAATCCAAGAAAAACTGAAAAAAAAATTTTTTTCAAACGATCAAGAAAAAATGTCAATTTTTAAAAAAAATGACCCATATATAATTATCTGTGGTTTAAATTTAGTAAAAGTTAGAACCATTTTAACTTTTGCTTTTGTTGTTGTTTGGAAAAATACAGCACATTTTTTTCACTTTTCACTCTTTGAAGTTGAATGTACGTAAGTCTTAGAGTATTAACTACATCTATCGGTCAATTTCCGTGTTAGGCTAGGCGCGCACATTCAATTTTAGTTGCACAACTGTTTTGTTGCTTATAGAAAACAGATGAACTATTTGGTTGAATGTCCGCGCAGGTGCATATAATTATATGTTACACAAAATAGCGAACTCTTTTTGGGCAATCGTTTAGTTTGTGTCAAAACACAAACTTCTTAGTTGCTCGAACCAAGCAGTCGCGAAACTAAAAATTGAATGTGCGTGCCTAGCCTTAGTGTTTTCAAAAAGAGAAAAAGTGAAATTTAGAACCATTTCAACTTTTACTTTTTGTGTTTTTCGAGATGGAATATAGAAATTTGAAATGAGTTGGAAAAAGAGAGCATGTAGTTCTAGCTTTATTCTATGCGTCACTGTTTTCAAATATTCCCTGAAAATAAAATATCCCCCTGGTTTGACAAGAATGCGTTAACAAACAAACAAAATATCAAATTCGAATTAGAGCTGAGTAAATCGTTCATTTCAAATGATTGAATCGTTCAACAATCGATTACGAAAATGATCCGATCATTTCAACCAACCGATCATTCGATCATTTTCATTTCACTGAAATGATTCAATAAATAACATCGAATGATGCCTACTTTGTACATGGATTAAAAAGTGTCAAAAAAGTTTTCGGCTGACATTTTGTACCAAATACACTTTGTACGTCATAACTGAATTCGTCCTCTATTCGTCAAGCTATAAACTGTCAAATTCCATCAAAGGATGGCTACGATGTCGATGGATTAAGAAACGTCCAAAAATCCACATTAAACATACCGGATTCTGATACATCAAATAACATCAGTTCAACCCAACAATTGTTTTTGCGGCATACAACATCAACAACCAATCTGCAAAGTGTCAAAAATTTGCAATATGTCAGAAATGTGTATAGGTTTGAAATTTTGTTTACCATTAACTGTTTTCCTTTGGGCTCTAGGATTGAGTGCTTAGTAGGTACTTCTCATTGCATTCAACAATTTAAAAAAATCATGAATTCTCTGTCTTTTATTGAATGATAATGAATTAAACAAATAAATTGGCACTCGAATTTCGAAAGCTGGGTCGGCTAGTAATATTGAAACTGCTGGGGAGCTTTAATCAAAATTGTTGGTACCGTTTTTGAAAAAATAAAAAAACAAAAAAAAAAAAAAAAACGGTTCCAACGGGGTACCAAAACTAACTATTTTTTGGAAAATTTTTTTCAACAATTAAATAGCTTTAACTGAAATTTTTTAAATTTTTTGAGAAAAAAAAATATTTATAAAATTTTATGTCAGGTACCGTTATTTTTGGTCTTAAAAAAAAAAGAAAAAAAAGTGTGGTGGAAAAAAATAAAAACCATATCTACCAAGTTTCAAAAAAATCGGCCCAGCCGTTTAGACTGTAGTCAAACAGACAGACAGACAGACAGAATTGCGAGACCCACTTTTTAGTCTTCGCTATCATCGTAATGTCAAATTTGATCAAAATCTCGAGTTCGATTTTTTCCGGATGCATAACTTGCTTTATAGTACCTATAAGTCTCAAGTAAAAAGAGTAACTAATCTTAAAAGGATGAAAAAACTGTATATGCTATAACACAAACTCTCAAACTCATTTACAGGACTGCATTCATGCAACAAAAATAATGCACGTATGCTTACATTTTTCAACTGCGAAATAGAGAATAAATAAAACATGTTTTGTTATGTTTTCTTCAAACTTCCACTTATTCAACGTAAATACTCCCGCACCCGAGACATGGGGCGGAAATTTAAGGTTCTTGCACGCGGGCGCACGAACAACCAGCCAGCGGCGGCACTGGGTATAAGAAACTCATATACTTCAACACAAATCCTAAAGGAATAGTGAATTGAAAGTTTTTGCCAAACTGTAGTTTTGGGATAGTGTAATCAATGTGACTCCGAAGTGCTCCAAATGAGTTCAGAATGATGAATGGGTCAATTTCGTTGTTCATCCATTGTGAAGAAGCTTTAAGTCGGGCAGCTATCTTAGCCGAAGCGTTGTCTGATTGCAGATAGAACAGAACAAAATGAACAGGCAAAATGTTCTTTAGACTTCAATTACCTTGTGACAATTTACAGCCTTTTCTGGAGAGTTCCACCACACTGCTGCACCATAAGTAAGGACTTCTATGATTACCGAGACATATACTCAGTGAGTTATGCGGAGTCGGAGGCCCAATTGTTTGTTGCCACTGTGACCTTTTTGACTCTTTCCTGTATATTATGTTTCCAGCTTAATTTTTTATCTACCTTTACCTTTGATTAAAGGAGAATCTACACGAGAAATCTTATTTTTCTTAGAAGACCAGTTTTGTGAGTGCTGACTTCCAGGACACACCGCCCTACCCAGTTTGTTGCTTTTTAGAAGCGTTTTATAGGAGTTTTTTTTTTTTAGATGGAAGGAAACTTTTTTGATATGACAATACCTTTAAAGCAGTTTCTATAAGAATTCTATCAAAATCTGAAAACGTTTCTTGATACGAGAAAAGTTAGGTCTTTCCATAAAAGATTCAAACTTTTTAGTTTTATAAAAATACAAACTTAACTTAATAATTCTCCCTCATTTATTATTATTTTTATTCTTCATAAAAGGATGATATCCATGCTTAAAAGTCTGCGTGTGCAATCAAGGACCTAGGTACTTGAGATTTTTAAATTACTCAAATATCAAAATAGAACAAGTGCATACGGGGAAGGTGTAATTATTTCTTAAAAAACAATTTCAACTTCTCTTCGTTTGCGCGGCTTTTGAAATTATTTTCCAACCATGCATTTCAGGGTGCAGCACCCATAATCAAATTCAAATATCTATGAAATACCCTGAACAAACAACACCCTCTGCTTTAATAAGAATTATGACGATTTAAAATAGAAGGCAAGCGACAGCAAATAATAACCCCTTTAGCACTACCCCATTCTATTGAGCTTGTTTAATGATAGTCGTGGAGTGGTTCAGACTGTGTACAGAGGGTGGTGGAGGTTTGCAATACAATTCCCTGCTCATCTAATACCAAACCACTTTCAACACATAGATTGTTATAAAATCTGAGCAATTGCACAAAGAGGGTGCGACTTCCTTTGTGGCAATTGAACAGCACACTGATACAATTATCTACTTCAACCCTTCTCCATGGAAAGATTCGCCATACATATACTAACTCAGTGGACTGATATGGATTAAAAAAAAGTTACACTAATAAATATACACAACGCGTCTCATTCCAACGACGACGACTGACGCGACGGTGCGACGCTACGCTACCTCGAGGCCACCGACGCGACGGGACGTGACGCTTTGTAAGTGGATCAATACTATACGCAGTGGCAGTATTAATAGTGCGGTAACTATAGGCTCTCTGCAGAATTGCGTTATCATAAATAAATTCTGGCAATAGTCGTTGGGGGTGGTGAAGGTATGATATAGCCTTAAGTGGTATAAGCGAACTTATATTAGGGGTGCATTATTGAAGAAAACTCTTTGCAAGGCCATTTAAGTGAGTGGTTTGATTATTTAAGAAATTTGAAGTGATTTGACACCTTTAAGGTATTTAATAAGAAAGAGTTTAGGAGGTTTATTAGAGGTAAGGGGGTAATTGAAAATGTTTTCTACTTTAAATAGAAAGCCAAAGCTTAGTGACCTACAATTGTCCACTATTCACCTGTGTGTATGTGTTGGCGGGAGGAATTTTTCGAGTTCGAACGACCACGAATTGAAGCACTTTTTATCACAAGAGATAATCAGCCCTATCGAGGTCCTTTCCGATCGGAACTTAGATTTCGTATCCACTTTAGAAGAAAAAAAAAATGCAGCATACAATCGCATTCATTCCATTCCATTTTTCTTAAAATAATCCGCAACTATTTTCTGTCGGAGAATATTCGAAGAAACTTAATTTTTCGAAGAATCTAACCCAGACCTTCACTCGTCAAAGTTTAAATAACTAAAACATTTGGTTTCAAATAATTGTGAACACTTAAAGTCAATATTCATAATTTTGAGTTGGTTTTGAAACAGAAAAATTTGAGTGGTGAAGAGATAGATCTGTTGGTAAGAAATTCCAGGAATTATTTATCCGTATTTTCTATAAAAACATTAACTTACTCAAACTAGAAAAAAAGAGTAATTTTTTCCTAAAGACAAAATGCGAATCCACTGGGTCGAAATTTTAACCTCAAACTGTCAATAACATAAATAAAATCGTATGCCACCATCAATATCAAACCAATACTGGATAGCATGGCCATACTTTTTCAGTTGTAAATCTTTGAAAAATGGCTCTATCAACACAATAAGAAAAGTGGAGAGATTTCTGATAGGAATTTCTATACTTTGACAAATGATTACGGTCATATTGATGAAGCTCAAATTTTCTTTAAATTAGCTGTCATATAAAGGATGGGCCATCTAGTGGTTTCTTTATAAATCAGAGGTTATTTTGACACTGACAGCTGCTTCCCGCTCGAAATCTTGTCAGAAAGTCAGTACCATACCTCCGCAGAACGAAATGAATTGTTTTACGCTTGAACAACCTAGCGAAATATTGAAAACTTATTTTCAAAAGTAAGTGATTTGTAGCCCAAACAGTGCGTTTTTGGTAGAGAAGTTTTGGCCGAACTAAAGCACCCACCGCGCCGCTGTACGCAAGTTTATGCAAAAAGTTAGTTAGAATGGTATGCTAGTGGACAACACTCATAGTCTCCGTCGTCGCACGGTGCTGAGAGACGAGAATGTGGCTGCTGTAGCCGAGAGTGTGAGGCTCAATTCAGGAACATCAACTCGCTGTCGATCTCAACAGCTCAAACTTTCACGGAGAATTCTGAACAAACATCTTGAATTATTCCAATTAACTCAGAAATTGAAGGCGCACGACCTTCTGCTTTGTTATCGTTTCGAAGTTTGAGCCTTAAAGCAGCTTGAATTGAACAGTGATTTTGGGCGAAAATCATCTTTTCTGATGAGGCGCATTTTCATCTCGGCGACTACGTTAACAAACAAAATTGCCACATCTGTCTGGCTCGGAGAACCCGCAAGTTATTGTCCAGAAACCAATTCATCCAGAGATTGGATTGTGGAGTATTATTGGACCATTTTTCTTCAAAATTAAGACTGGGAACAACGTTTCGGTCAACGGTGGACTTAACAGAGCCATGTTAACTGACTTGTTTTCTACTGAAATCAAAGACATGAATTTGGTCAACCTCTGGATCATGCACAATGGCGCTTCATTCCACAGAGCCGATGCCACCTTTGGACTTTTTTTGTGGAAAACCGTAAAGGATCGATGCTATAGGGCTATAATCCGAAAATGATTTAAGTACTCGTTGCTGAATATAATTTTTTTCTCCAAACCACAGAAAATCTCGCTCGAACAGAAGATCATCTCTCAATTAAATCATTTGCACACTGTGTTGAAAGCTATAAAGGCAATAGAAATTTTTGGATACTTATGAAGAAAGTACAAAATTCAACTTTATCTACAACTAAAACCCGATAGCTTGATTTTCAAATAATGCAAATGTAATCCGAACTCATTTTGCTGCTACCTTTACAATTCTTGATAGAAATATGCCCCTCCTGTACTTGAGAAACGTAAATCATTCAATAGAACAGATATATTTCCGGACTGGTGCAGTTGCAGAAGCCCTTCGTGATCTTGATATAAAGAAATCCGCTTATTCTGATGGTAAAACCATCATTCTTCTGAAGGGGTGTTCTTCATAGCTGGTAAAACCATTGCGTAAGCCTTTCCATCGCTCATACTGTTCTGGCATCTTCCACGAGAGATGAAAAACAGTATTTGTCCAGCCTGGCTCTAAAAAATCCCAACCTATTTTCCTCTTCTCCTAACGACCGATTGCTCATACGTCCCTTCTTCAAAAGCTTCTAAATGACCTGCAATACGTCTTTCACAGCAATCGTTTCACTAGTGATCTAATGGCATATCTCACCAAAGAGATCTTAAAATTGTTTTGAAGAAAGTAAGATTTTTGCACCGATAGAGTTTGGCAGCCTGGTGTCAATGCGTGCGTTTGGTATCAACGATACCCTTGTTCTTTGGATTGGGATTAGGTTAGGTTAGTGGGCAAACAGTTGATCTTGTTACCGTCACACTTAGATCAGTGGAGATGCGTTGTGTTACCCTAGTGGTTTTGACACCTTGTACTGAAACTTATGATAATCCTATGTCGATCAACCCCGTTAAGGGTGTTGATAGGTTACAGCAAGCTATAGCATAGTACTTCTAAATCATTGAAGATATGTCTGTCGTCACATAATCACCTGGCTAATGAGAGGTTTCCTTTACCTTCATTTGAGAAGTTATCCTTCCACCAGGCCCGTAGGAGCCTGTCAGTGTTTGGTGTGTATATTCGTTTGGTTATTACAGCTGATTAAGTCGAAGAGGCTGTCTCTATACAAAAGAGAATTTTACCAATGTTAGGGAGAGGTGGCCCCATCAACCCGCTGATGCTCGTGTTCAACGTAGGATTGGCAATCGAAAGGTGCATATGCGTGATGTCCATTCTCTGTTGGTGCTGCTCCTACAAGAAACACGTGCATCAATAAGTTGTTTTCGTTCGTACTACACTATCGTACTGTAGTTGAAGGCGATTTTCAGAGTAAAGGAATTTTCAAGCCATTTGGTATCGTACTCGTAAATAAACTTTAATATGATTTTGCTTGGAATGTCAGAGATGATAGAGCACAGGGCAGTGACAAGGATAGTGAGGACTGTCCTCAAGTGTCTCCTCGTCACCGCATCCTCAGCATAAGTCGTCCATACTTTATTTCATCTGTTTCTTGTGGTAACCGAGAAGAGAAAGAGACTTTTCACTCAGTTGGATAATAACATCGGTCTTTTGTTTGCTGAAACTAGGCCCTAGTTGTCTCGTTATAAGACAGGAATCGAGATAGTTACATCTCTTATTTGTCTAAGCTAGAACTTTGCTCTCGATTTCCTGGTTAAAATATTACAGGTGGGACTTGAACTGTTGTGTCTGCTTGATAAAGATCAAATGTTGAACCCATTCTTGCCAGCTCGTTAGCGCTTCCATTACCTGGGACACCACTGTGACCAGGAACCCAGTAGATCCTAATAATATGCTGGTGCACCAAGAACCCTTAGGTCTTCGCGACAGCAAGTTACAAGCTTCGATTTGATTTCAATAGCACAATTCGCTTTTATTGCCTTAGCTATCAATGAATCTTCTTTGGAATAGAAGTTATGTACCCATTAAATCGTCCAATACATGTTAGAATGGACGGTTTCAAGTCAGATCTTCACAAAATAAATGCTGGTGTTCCGCAGGGTTCCGTTTTGTTTCCGACTTTCTTCATCATTTTTATAAATGATCTCTTGTCTGAAACTTCTAATCCACTAAATTGGTTTGCTGACGACTCACGACACTACTCTCAGCTTCTCATACTCGTTCTCAAATTCAAGTTCATCTCCTTCGAAAGTGGAATGCAATGGTATCGTATGATAGTCTTATTGAACTCCGATTTTTACTGCATATTAAAATAGAGTATACATTAATGGTAATACAGGAATGGTTGAGAGTTATAAGTACCTCTCTCTATCAATCGTTATGGCCTCCTTTATCAGTTTAAATATTGCCGAAGCACACCCATGCTAAAGGAATTGTCGGTTCTTGAAAGACATACGTACCTAAGCTTTTCCACAGTTTTTATCGGGGCCTTATTGTTAACACGATGTTTAATCATGACAGTAAAGGACTAACTGTCAAATTGATCTTGTGTAAATTTAAGAATTGATATAATTTTCGGTATCAACTCAATTTGGCTCTATGTCTTTTCTGTTGGTAGCTAGGAACCTCTTTCAATATTTGGCCTTTTGTCTCAATATGTACATAAAGTAGCTATCCGAATACCGTACACGCATATCATTCGCAACTCTTGAAGCCTGCAACAACATAAACATAATAAACAAAAAAAAAATGCACTCTATCTTGGGTTATGTCAACTTAGACCTGGTCGATGACAGACATTAGACTGTCTCTGTTCATATCTTGGGGCCAAAATACCATAATGGAGGAATATGTCATACTTGTTAGAATACTCTCCACTCTCCAGTATAGGTTAAGTTCCATATATGCTTACGTTGTCTGATTGAACTAAAACCAACACACACGTTCACAAAACACATCTATCTATGTTATGTACTTATTCAGGCACTCTAACGTACGTTCTTTGGCACGCAACAATCATAATCTCCCAAAGAGCCTCCTTTTGCCTTAGCATTGTCGTCTTTTCTCTAACAAAACACACTACAACTGATGTCATATTCATACCTAGATATGTATGTGTGTACAATATGGATAACAAAAAATATAAAATAGCTCCTCATAAAATGCCCTAAAGCCAAACACACAAATTCCTTCTGCGCTGCGCTCTGCCAGTAGTTGTGGAGCAGAGTAGAGGTCCTTGGAATAAGCAAAGAGGACATAACTAAAGATTCTTATAACTGGGAGTGTCCTGAAAGCAGTTTTGGTACCTATACCTGGAGATATGAAGATATGATGTATGCTTGTTGTGTTGTGTTGTGTTGTACAAGAAGAACAAACAAGGAAATGTGAAGCATAAAGTTGGATCCATTTCGAAGTCCTTTATTTTTCAAATATGAATTAGCCTCCGTTATATTGGGTTGGTGCTAGAGAGAGGGATGTACTGGTGTATGCATGTAGGTAGACTTTTTGTATCTAGTCGTATATATATGGAAAACTTAATGAAGGTGGCGGCTAAACGACTCGACTGCAAAATGCAAGTGGATTTCGTGTCGTGTGCTCTAATTAGCCAAATAGTGAGCAAGTTGAGATTAATTTATTCATTCCAAGACAGTTAAACAAAAAAAAAAAAATCCTTTTATATGCAATGGAATTTATTCCGAACCAGAGTCCTGTATTTAATTTAATTGCAAGCAGTTACCCACCTTAGTGCAGCATTTTAAACATATCTACCTACCTACATACTAGGTTGTTATCTTCATTAGCCCTTAATTGCATTTGGTTTGACCAACAAGAGAGGGTACACCTTCTCTGCGGCGGATGGCAGAAACAAAATTATAATTATTTTGAAAATAATTTGACATTCCATCGCATGTTCGTAGAATGTAGACCTAGAGTCTAATTGGCAAACAAACCTTCAATTTGGCAGAGTTTATTCGATTGTTTAGACATCTATACGCAGTGATGCAGGCTTCATGTTGCTGACGAAAATTTCATAAATTTCATAAGCCTAAGGGTTTAATTAATTGTATGGGTCGTAATTTAATTAATTTCTGAATTTGTCGCTGTTTATTGGAATTTCGAACGAAATAGGCAGGGGGGGGGAGATGGAATTTTATCAACCCCTTTCAGATGGGATTATTTTCACGTAACTGTTACCTACACTGTTTTGTAATAGGCAATTTTCGTACTTAGTTTGTTAAGCCTACGGGTAAGGTGTGGTTAAACTTAAAGGGGTTTCCGATAGAGTGATAAGTAGATTTTGACAGTTCATGGCGGACATGTACTGTATTGTGTGTTGTTAATTTTTTTTTCTATTTTGCCAACATTAAAAACAATTTACAATGACAAGTTACAGCGTCAAGCAATTGATGAAACTTTATTATGTAGAACAATTTGAAGCGGATTCAAATCTTATCTTAAAATCTTCTTCAGGGATGGGGGCCATTTCAGAATAAATGAGTGTGGTGATTAGAAAAATTGCTGAATTGAATTTGGGTAAATTTTAATCGAAACTCAGTCCAACAAGTGGAATTGCATCCGCAGAAAGTCAATGCTTGTTGTGGACTGTTGAGTAGTGCCATCATTGGTTCGTATTTTATGGTAAACAACAATGGTATCACCACCAAAGTTAGATACCGATCGATGATAACCATTTTCTTCTAGCCCAAATTAGATGATATGGATGTGAAGAACATGTGGTTCTAAGAAAAGAATTGCCATTCCGCGAAAGCGATTTGGAGGCATTGTTATCTCACGCAGAACCCAACTAACATACTCTCCACAGCGAAGCTCTGTAGCTCTGAAAAAAATTTCCATACAACTCCGAACCGAACATCAATTATAGAAAAGGAAAAGAAATAGCTCTAGCTGACGCACTTAGTCCCGAATATGCCGAATCGATATTGAGACAAGTTACTAATCCGGATAGCGAATCAACTGCTTAGTTCAAGTATCAGATCAAACACGAAATACTTTGGAAGAAGAGACCAAGAATAAAGAGTGCTTGAACGAGGTGATAAGATACGTTTTAAATGGATTTGAAAATTTAGAAATTTTGGACCTTAAGAGATGAACTCGTACTCGATAAATATATCTTAATGAAGAACGAGAAGGTAGTTGTACCAATAAACTATGAAACTACAAAAAATGCATGCTCGGGCACCAAGCACCAAGGTATTCAGAGATCTCTCAGTCGTGACATGTCTGATGACATAACAAACTTCGTTAAAAATTGCAGTATTTGTCAGGCCAATCAATCGTCTAAGCTAAACGAGCCGCTCATCGCCAAAGCTGTTCCAGATCTTCCATGGGAAATCCTAGCGACAGACATATTTACATTTAAAGGTAACGAATACTCGCTGGGTGTTGGCAGTCATTCAAGCTTTTTTTATTTCCATCGTCTAAAAGAAATAACAACATCTGAAGTCACTCGATTACTCAAACTCTGGTTTTGAACTTTTGGTATTCCAATGAAGTTCAAAAGCGATAATGGATAATGGATAATTTTTATCAAGAGAATTCAAAAATATTGCAAAGTCTTGGGAGCTTTATCATCAAGCCTCCAGCCTATACTATCCTCGTTTAAAGGGTTTCGCTGAGAGATATGTCCAAGAAGCGAAAAAGATTTTAAGCGATGTTCTCTAATTAGATCTGATGTAGACTTACTGAACTGGAGAATTACGCCGAGGTACAATGAAATGCAGTCTCCAAATCATAGGACAATGCGCAGATGCACAAGATCATCCTTCCCAAGTAAAATTTTTCCTCTCATAAGAGGCTCCAAGAGTTCAACTAGACTAATTAAGACAAGCCTTTTAATAAATATGTACATCTGTCATCCCATAAGATGAATTAAAGGAGACAACAAGTTTTGCATGGAAACTTCTGTTCTTGCTATGAGTAGGAAGAGCCTCTCCTAACTAGACCATTTAACGCTTTTAACAGTATTATAACGATTTAGTAGTATTTTTCAAGAATACTTTTAGCTCTTCTAAATTAGTTTAGTTGAGCTCTTGGAACATCTTATGAGATGCAAAATGTAACTTGGGAGGCGATGTTGAATGGTCTCCAAGATTGTGTGAATTAACTATAGATTCGACTTTTCTGTATGCGCCAAAGGCAAAGAAAATTGGATACTTCAGATAGATTTTGAACAAAATAATATTCCAATTCAGGCGATGTTTTCATAAGTCTGTCTAAAAGAAAAAAAAAATTGTTTTATTCAACATTGCCATCGACTTATCCCGTCTGCAAAACCTTTGCTTGGGCGACCCAGTTTCAATCGATGTCTTTCAAATAAGGTTTTATTTTTACCAAATGCAATCCAAGATCAAAACAGTTAACGCCAACTTTACATTTTTAAATCGAAATAATTATCAATCATAAAGAAAGTGACTCCATGAAACAATGGTACACTGTGGCGTATACGTACTTTTTTTGGTATCCATTCCTATATGGTATTGTAATTGGTGCTCCCCCAAAAAACTCATATGGTCCGAAAACTATCATGTAAAATATGTGGACATTCTCAGCCGCCTTCCTAATTACCGTTATATATTTTTTTTCAAGTAAAACAACAGACTGCGGCTGATAAAGGTAGGGCTAGTAAACCTTTTACTCCAAAAATTTAATGGTTTAACTTTTTTAACGGAAATATAATCTTGGATTTTATAAAAGACTTAGCGTGCTACTGATAAGTTAAAAGAAGCTTACTCAAGGTTGAAATGTAGGTTTGGTGGAAATCAATAAAGTGAAGACTTTATGTTTTATTTCAGATCACTTTCATCACAATGTAAAGTTGATCTTAATATCTCTTGAGCAATGCCAGGAAAAATAGATGCTTTTTTCGACGCTTCTTTTGATATGTAAGAGCTTTCTTAAGTGTTTCAAATATCAAAGATTAAAAAAGTCCCGGAAGAAGATAGAGTCAGCTATACATTTTACAAAGACTTTTTAGAAGAAGTTCTCTACCTGAATGCATTCCTTCTTCCTTTCAAAAATCGAATTTTATAAACTATCTTGTCTCAGATTATCCTTAAATGCCATCAAAATTCTCCAGCTGGTGGTTGAGAATACAAAAAGTCGGAACTGACATGGAACATCGTTGTCAGAGTCTTTCTTGGTAAGTCAAGTAAATGGAGAGTAGCTTGTGCTGCATCTGCCCAACGATGTGAGTTTTAGTCGAGCTTAGGATGTTAAAACACTTAATAAATTAAAGCCAGATCAGAGGGGTGAAAAATTTTTTACATCGATATAGAGATTCCAAGAATTAAGCAGCATTATTGGCGCTTCCGAAAATTTATTGATTCCAGCGAATATAGTCGTTAACAAACATACCAAGAACTGAGAGCTTTTGGTCTACTTCGACGCAAGTGACATTCAAGACAAAATTGCATCGGTGATAAATTTTGCTTCAATGACAAAAGCCAGCATTGAGTTTTCGAGTTTCGAGTAGGGGGCAGTGGGACCACTGCCGATACTCGAATAAACGTCAAATCTCTATACGCAGCAGGATTTTACTTCTCGTTTTACCGGCAGTGATCCCACTGCGGATGATGTATTTGTTATTCATGTAAAATCCTACTGTACTACGGATAATTTTCCAAAAAAAAAAAAACACGGCTATTGCTTTTTTTTTTTTTTTTTATAATTCACTCGCGCTCAAGGGTATGTTACGAGACCCTTATAATGTTTTAAACACAGCACGGGCGAGGGGAAATTAGGAAATGCTTGCAAATTGAAATGGCAGGGGAAAACTGTGCCGGGTAAGTTATCCCATAATCGTGTTGCGCGACTAAAAAACGAATCTCTATATTTGACGGTACGACCAAAGTTAGGCTCAAGGGTGAACTGATGAGCATTCCTAGCGAAGCGGGTATTACGGGTGAATTGATAAAGGGGAGGCATGCAACTGGATACTTCGAGTGAGCATTGCTTGTGAAAGAAGCGATAAAACAGGGAAATACATGAAACATTCCGACGGTGTTCGAGCGATGGGAATGAATCCATTATAGCTCTGTTCCAATCAGTTTTAACGCTCTGTTCTGAATTCTATCCAATAAATGGAGAGAAAATTGAGCAGCGCCTGCCCAAAGGTGTGAGTTATACTCGAGTTTTGGACGTATAAACGCCTTATAAATGGTAGCCAGATCAGAAGGGGTGAAAAATTTCTTACATCGATATAGAAATCTTAAGCATTTAGCAACATTCTTGGCGGTCTCGAGTATGTGATCATTCCAACGAAGATCGTCGTTAACACACATACCGAGTACTGAGAGCTTTTCGGTTTCTTCGATGCAAGTGCCACTTAAGGACAATGGCATAGGGGGTATATTTTGCTTCAACGACAATAGACAGCATTCAGTTTTCGAAGCATTAAACTCCACACGGTTTTTTTTTTACCCCATTTAACAATGCTGTAAAGATCGGAGTTTAATGAGCTTATCATACGATACCGTTGCAATTCCACTTCCGAAGGAGATGGACGTGAATTTGGGAACGAGTATGAAAAGCTGAGAGTAGAGTCGTCGGCAAAGCAATGAAGTGGATTAGAAGTTTCAGACAAGAGAAGATTTATAAAGCCCTGGGGAACACCAGCATTTATTTTTTGAAGATCAGACTTAAAACCTTCCAATACAACATGTATTGAACGATCTAGAAGGTAATTTCTAGTAAGTGCTAGTTATCGGTTTTTCTTTGTAGATGAGTGTTGGAACCGAAGATGAAATTGAATTTTTAATGTTCTTGACAAATGACCAGAAATTTCGACTGCCTTTGGGACATTGCAGGATTGTTTGCCTTAATTTCTGTTCATGTAAGAATTTGGTTCTCTTTTTTCTCAATTGGGTTGGCTTTGTAAGAGCGGAAACTTACTTCTCTCAACCTGATAGCTTCTTTACAGCTTGTATCGAACCAAGACTTTTCTTTAGACTTTATACTCTTAATTCTGTAAGGAATAAACGTATCCCAAGATAAATCACTTCTGCGATCATATCAGCACTGGCATCAACGTCGCTATCGAGGAAACATAGTGACCAGTTAAAAATTCTAAAAAAGTTATTCAGACCGTCCCAGTTGGCTTTCTCGTATTGCCAAACGGTCCTAGTTGGATGCTTCTCTTTAACTGGATGAATGGGACACGAGAAATTAGCTGATATTACACAATGGTCCGAAGTGCCGAATGGAGATTTTACCGTTATGGTATACTTACCAGGGTTATAAGTAAGAAACAAATCAAGAGTGTGAGCGTTTTGCCCAGCAACATCTGGTATACGGGTGGGCTCATCTACCAGCTGAGTAAGGTGGTGCATCTCAGCAAAGATCTCAACATATCTTCTTTCGGGTGTTTTCTGTTCTGAATGGCGGAGCCAATTTGAATTGTGTACATTGAAGTCGCCCGCAATAACAACTTCAGTGTGAGGGTACAGGGAAACAATTCGGGAAATGGAATCAGACAGCGCATCAAACTCATTAAGAGGTGAATTCCTGTCCAGATTCGGACTCCTATAGATAAAACGATAATGAGTGATGTGCTTGCGGACAGTAAATTTGAGCCACGTGAAATTAAAGTTCGTATTAGAACAATGTCCGTATTGAGGAAGCCTGTGGCAAGCAACATCATGTCTAACGTAGACTAAAAGGCCGTGATGGCGAAAGAGTAAAGGCATAAGGTTATAGCCAGGCAGGCTAAATTCTGAAAGATCAGTATTTGCACCAACCTGTGTTTCACCTAATGCCAAAACAGCTGGTCTGTACTTAACAGAATGGGCGTACACGTCAAAGAAATTTCTTGTTGAACGTTATTACTTCCCTTGTTGTTTTGGCAATTTAGACTTAATAAATACGAGCCGATTTGATATGTAGCTTCAACAATATGGTCCCAATCATCTGTCGAATCTTGGACTGCCTTTTTATAAAACCCTAAAAATTCTAACAAAAATTTAAAAAGTGCTTGTAAATTTTCAAATTGTAATTTGACGAAATGTTACACAGGCAGTTGGTAGACTGGTGCTCAAAGCCTTCAAAACATGTTTCGTTGCAAGACTCGTTGAAGATTTTGTCGTTAAATGTGAATACGCCAATGTCATTGCATGAATAAAACATAATATTAGTCAAATTTATAGCTTTGAATCGCAAGTGCCAGTTCGTGCGATCCAGTCGTGCATTTTATTTTCGTATAATAAAATAACTTAAAACATTCTCAGGAATCAATATTAATTTTAATGAGTTCTTGTATCAAACAAAAAGTGTCATTTATCAGTATTCGTTTGTGTAATCCAAATTGTATTTGATTTCGATATCAAGTTGGTAAAGTGTGTACATGTGTAGGTACATAAGTAAACAAGGGTGATTCAACATCAACATGGCAAATGACAAGGCAATGACAAATTACTGAATAAATCAAAGCGCGCTGTATAAGTAATGCCTTGTTGTTGATTAAAACATTGATTGACAGCACTTTCTTTAATGTACGAGTATGTTTATAGATTGAAAGTTGCAAATTAAAACCAGACAGGGTGTTTCGAAGACATATTGCATGGGTTCACGTAATTAATTTGGTTCTTTTTCCGGTTTTTGCTTCGTTCTGGTGTTTCTTTTCAAAAACTGCAACCTATTTTCGAAATTTGTATTCAAAAAAGAAAATTCCTTGTGTGATTGACTGGATTTTTAACAATAGAAGAGCAGTACCTAAACTATAGCAAAACTCGACGTAAGGTTCTTTCTCCAAACAGGCTCAGTCATAGACAAAGATATCTGCAATGTTATTTCGAATAAATGCACTAAAAGAATTACATCCGCAATGCACCAGGCACTAGAGTCTAGAAATAAGTTGCACTTAGTCTTAACCTAAACAGCCAAATACACACCAACCATGGTCACTCCACAAGGAATTCCTAAAAATACAAAGTGAACAGAAAAAAGGCTGGACCTTATGAATGCAGATGGCTTAAATACTGGTTTTACAGTTATAGCCGAAGATGGTTCTGTTATAACGTAAGGGATTTTAGCGAACATTGCTTTCATTTATTCAAATGAAGCCCTAGCTATTTTAGAACAGTTTATTTAGAAAATGGATAGTCTGATGGTTTGTCAGTACTACTGCCAATCCTAAAAACGATGCACATATCATAACCAAAATCCATGACATACTTTCAAAAGCCAAAACAAAAGTAAGGCTTATCTGGACTCCAGGTCATGTATAAGCAGGCAGATGCAACAGACAATGATGTATCAAATAAATCAAGAATGTCATAATTAAAGACTGCTTGGCTCGGAGCATTACAAACAGCACTACAGTTTAATCAACCCGAAGAAAATTCATCCTAAATTTCCAACCGATATACCCGAATCCGATCTGAAAATATTCATCCCACTACGTCTTGGTCACACCGAATTCATCCACCAACACCTGCTCAAAAAAGATGCAAAAAGAAGCACTTTTCACGACATGATTATGCTCTTGAAAAATTTGTCACTTCTTCGCAAGAGGGAGTACCCTTGAAAATTATCTTTATTTTTTTTCTTAGGAAGCTAGGAATACACCCCAGTCCTCCGAAGTCAGGATTTATAAGATAATCTTACAGAAACGTTGCAAAAGTCATGGTTTGCTCCTGCATGCGTGACCCGGGACACCCTGTTTATTTTTAAATCTGCTCATTTTGAAGTATGCTCTTTCGAGATTTGTTATAGAAAGTGGAGTAGGTAGTAGGTTAGGGTAGTGCTGAAATGAAATTTACTTTATAAGTCCTAAATTGCATACTTTAAAAAAAAAAGTTGCATCGAAAATATATTTTGCTAAAGATTCGTGATATCGCAAGATATGTTGAATAAAATTACACTCTACATTTTATCAGAATATGAACATATATGTAAATGTTGAAATCAATAATTCTGAACGATCATTGGTTTGGCACAAGGAGTATAGAACAATTTATTTGACAGTTCAGGCACAATTTTGACCTAATGTGATGGTTTTGTTGGACAAATTTTCGGAGAAGTCACCACAATCTGAAAGAAAAGGAGACGTGAGGTAACCTTACTTTACAGCTCAATTTAATATTTGATTGACAATTTTATAGTGAAGATACAATACCGCAAATGCAAAGACCAAAGTACTTACCATGAGTTTCTAAGTGTTCTTCGTGATTTAGATCATGGAGCTCGAGAAATTTACCTGTTTATCATTTACTGAAAAGGTTTTTGTGAATTCAAGTAACAGTCGTATTTCATTTGGAAGTTTACTTCCGATGATATCTGCATCCTCTTAAATTTTATAATTCTTTTAAAACCTCTTTAGTCGAAAATGGCAGACTGAGGAAAAAATATACCTATACGCAAAACATAAATACACCTACAAGGTGTGGGCCTCCGACCCAAGAGGGCCCCGGCCCAGGAGGCCATGAGCTCAGAAATAACCTAACATTTTTAACAAAATTTTGTAGCTATGTACTTAAAAATTATAATTTTTTTTAAGTACTTAAAATCAATCAAAGTGGGGCACAACTAAAGACCATACATATATAAATTCAAACTAATCATTAAAATTTCAACACATTCAAAACAAAAAGGTGTCGATTTTCAGAACGCATCCATTGGTTGTTTCATTTTTTGTCGCGGTACATTGGTGACGCGGACGAGCTAGTAACGGTCGGGGAACTCCCTCATTTTGTTAACCAAATAGGCTAGAAGCCATTGACACTGAAAGTCCTGTCATCGCGGATTTGAAAAATGTATATGTTAATCGATAGTTAACAACTATACGAATAAAATCAACTTAGTATGCGTTGACTTAGTAAGCCGAAAATATGTTAAATAAAATTTATTATTATAAAGAAGCAAAAATGTGTCTTATTGTTATCGCGGATTTTGATGAATTTTAGTTCATTTGGTAGGAAATTTCGCGATTTAACCGAAAATTTTGCTGACAAACTTCATTTGGCGGGAAGACTATAACGTGCTTATTTGAATGGTGCGATAGGGGGTAGAAAAATTTTTCTTTTAAGTCACGAAATTTCCTATTGAATGCACTAAAATTCATCAAAAACTGCGGTAAAGTAAAACATTTTTATTTTTTTATAATAATAAATTTTATTTAACATATTTTTAGCTTTTACTAAATCAACGCGTACAATTAACTATCGATTTACGTACAAATTTTTCACTTTACTTTGCAAATTTTAAATGACACTGATTTATTAAAAAAAGCTCTAGAATTCTCAATTTTCGGTCCACTTTCAGAGATGAAATAGAAAAGTATTTGTGTATTAGAGAACTTGCTGATTTATTAATAATAAAGAATCATTTTATGTCGTGCAGCTTTCCTGAAATATGTACTACATTAATGTTATTTGTTACAATTCCTGTGACTACAGCTAGTGCTGAACGATAATTTTCGAAACTAAAATTAATAAAGACCTATTTAAGAAACTCTATGGCACAAGACAGGCTAGAATTTTATTAATAAAAAAATCTTATTTAAAGTAAATTGTTATTTCATTATAATTATTTGTATAAACCTATGCTCTTGAAAATAAAACTTACTAGATATTTAACTAAAATGCACATAATATTGTTAATAGTTTTAGGCTACTACTTACATCATTGGTTTATTAAAATTAAATTTTAACATGACTATTTTTACTATGACGCCGGAGGGCCCCATCCAAAAAATTTTCCACAGGCCTCAGATGGTATAGTTACGCCACTGGTACTACTCACCGCCCGATGGTGCCAGTATCGCAAGAGAGATTCACTATCGTTTAGTACATTTGCGACGGCTACTGTCAAAATTTTAGCCGAATCGGACTCGCAGTTTTGCATTGACTACGTGTGGAAGCCAGATTGTCCGCGAATTTTAGAAAAATGGAAAAACAGCAATATCATTCAGTGATTCACGATTCTTGTTTTTGGAAGGGAAATCGTGCAGCAAAATCAAAGAGCACTTGTATGCTGTATACGGTGAATCTTCTCCTTCGATGGCGACGGTCAAAAATTGGTATAACGAGTTTCAACGTGGACGCACTTCGGTTTTTCATGAGCCCCGCCCAGGTACCCCGAAAATGGCTACCACGGAGGATAACGTTTCAAAAATTAACAATCTCGTATTGGCAGACCGCCGATTGAAGGTGCGCGAGATAGCTGAAACAGCAGGGATCTCAAAAGTCCGCGTGGGCTATATCCTCCATGAAATTTTAAGCATGAGAAAGCAGTCGATGGGTTCCGCGTTTGTTCACTGCGGATAACAAGCGCAACCGTGAGACAACGGACAAATTGGTCGAATTGCACTACGAACTGCTGTCTCATCTACCGTGTTCGCCAAATTTGGCCCCGTGCGCCTTTTTTTTTGTTTTCAAATTTGAAAAAATTTGAAAAATTTGTGTGGATCACCCCTTGCTAAATTTATATAAAAATTAATATTTTATGTACTCATTACATAAAAATATGTGTTGGTTGAAAAATAAAATAGTAAATACAGTTGCTGAGCATTTATACTCTAAATACAAATATCTTATAATAGAGTCTGTTATGTTAAAAAATATATAAACACTCAATGGACTCATAATACCAAAAAAATGTTATGAGTACATAATTATGTATTGTATTGTACTCAATACAGTGTTTGGGTTCGATACTTTTTTATCAATTACATTTTTGTTGGATATCTTCTGTACTTCATGAGTTCATGTAAACACGTTGTCATCACTGATTTATGTTATGAGTTTATATTTTCTTGTTTTTGCAAATATTTGTGAGCGGTTTCTGTCTGTACCTCGCTGTGTTTTCAATTTATTCGGAAACTATTTTTTATTATTTTATTTTAAAAATAGTCATCCTAAGCCAAAGGTTCGTGGAGAAACTAAACCGTGTGTCTTACAAAATGAAAATGGAAAAGACCCAAGATTACTAAACTAAGAAGCAATTTTAATTAAAAGAATACTCTTCGAGGTTTTCTCACAACCTCGCTAAAGGCAGTACCGCTGAAAAATATTTTTTTTTAAGGTGACAGCGGCTGTAGAAAAAAATACTAGTTTTCCGGTTTGCTAATAGTGCACAGAAGTAACCATTATGCAAATGGGTACTATAGTACCCCTTATACTTATTTGAATTTGAACTGGAAGTATCCTAAATGCAGAGATAGCCCCCATCTCAGAAGCCAAACAATGCTGCAGAACACTGGGGTTCTAATATTTGAGTTAAAATTTAACGTTTTTATACCATGTTGTGGCGAAAACAGTTTCTTAAAGCTACATGTGTACTCAGTAAAAAATTGATTTAGGTATTCAACACAAGTTGCTTTTGCTTGAATTCTTTATACTCACTGCATAACATTCTGTTATGAATCCAATTTCTAATTATAATCGACCATTTTTAAATATAAATGTAGTCATTACAAACTTCACTGTACCTGTTACATAATTATGTATTGAGTACACATTATCTGTATTCAATACACGACAAATGATTAATTTTCTATAGACTAACTACATTCACTGCTTCTCATCCAAGCTATTCACAGAAATAGTTGAGAGTTCTTAATCATGAAGATTCTAGTTCTCTTTAAGCTGTTGTGCATTTCCGGGGCTTTGAAATTTGAATCGAGTAATTTTTGTTCTATGTCAGTTTTGTTCAATTTTGGCTAACGAGGATTTGAAATAATATTAATGTTAAGTAGCCTCAATAAAACCCACAAAAATCGGCTCAGGGACATAAGTCTTCGGAACATTTTTCCCAAAATCCGACTTCCAGTTGAATGGATTATTTCGTCTAATAGTGTAATTTTGGTCATCTAGACTGCTAAATGGAGAAGATAACCAAAATTCCTCTATGAGAAGCAATAATAGGGCGATGATGATCAAAATTTCGGTCCATCAGACAAAAATAACATGCGGTTAGTGATATAGCTAAGCTTAAAATGTACAAGGCTGCTAGTGCGGAAGACTTGCCAGTTGAGCTATTTAAAGCAGGGGGACATGATAAGGAGTATACACCAACTTATGTCGAAATTTGTTCGCATTAAAATATGCCCGATGAATTGAACCCCGGTACAGTTTGCCTCATCCACAAGAAAGGAGATTCTCTGACCTAATTATGCCAACTAAAGATGAATAAGTTCCCTCAACGTGCGTCGGTCGCATTCAAAATCCTGTCATCTGTCTTGTGTGATCGCTTAAGACCATTTGCCAACGATCTGAACAGTATCTATCTGTGTGGTTTTAAGCCCGTCAATTCAACCGTAGAGCGAATGCTCACACTCCGACAGATTCTTCCAAAAAAAAAACCAGGAATTTCAAAACGATACATACAACCTCTTTATCGAATTTAACGTCGCATATGATAGTGTTGACAGAGACGAATTATACAGAGCCATGTCGCATCTTTGCATCCCTGCTACACTCGTCCGCTTGTGCATGATGGCGATGGAGAAATATTGCGGCTCCGTCAAAGTAAATAAAAATAATCACAGAACCCCTTGATGTCGAGAGAGATTTAAGGTAAGGCGACGCATCATCATGCAACTTCTTTAACATCGTTCTTGAAGGAATTGTACGCAACTCACAGGTGAAAAACAGAGGTACAATTTTCCAAAAATCCGTTCAACTACCCTGCTTACTGGTGCGTTTGCAAGTATTGAGTCGAAGGCGGCGGAAATAGGTTTAGCTGTTAAAGAGGACATCAACTGACGGTGTTTTCACCTTCACATACCGATATATAAGTTGATGCACCCTGTATAAAGATACCTCACATTGGTTGTTTCGTCACTTTCGTAAAATACATTGTCTATCCTCACAAATAAAATTAATTAATTAACTCATCTCACTGAGTGTGAATATAATTCCTAGAATGTCTCTATTTTATTTGTTTGGTTAATGGACCAAACTAAATAATGTCGTTCAATATACTGTCCGAAGAAAAATTACAAAAATCAAGAACAAGGCCGCAATTAGCTAATCACACAAGAAGTTTACTGCAATATGTCCTGCCCCTCATTATAAAGAAAACTAAATAGGGTGGATATATGCCCTACACGTCCAAAACCTACAGTGACATCCCCATCCTGAAGAAAAGTCACCTTCTCATCCCTGACTTGGCAAAATCCGATACTAAACATCTGTGGGTAAAAAGTGTATCCTCTCAATAGATTTGTTCCTTCGCCGCAATCAAATGCCGCAATTTATTTTATTTTCCATACCCTAATCTTCCTGTTCGATGTCCTACCTTCAGTCCGAAAAACCTATGAACCGTACAGCTAAGGTATCATTTTTGTATTGTGCCTCCTAATAGACATCCCTTCTGACCCACACACTCATTATTATAGAAATCCAAATCAGATGAAAGGATACAACGCAATAAACCGCAAGCAATATCAATATCTATTGGCAGACATAAATTTACCCAACAAAAAGAATATCTAACCTTTAAGGATGTGAAGGTTTCTCAGGATATACCACAATGCTATACTCTTTTGCAAAAAAAAAAATGTCCTGACTGAGAACAACATTAAGTAAACTGTGCTCATTGTCGTACACTCGGCCAACATAAGGTAAATCATTATGCTACAATGGCCAAAGGACGAAAGTATCCTGCAGCAGGTTGATAGTTTTACCCCTTAGGTACATACTTAAAATGCTTAGTGGTACACTATTGTTTGGTAGATTTTTTTTTATTATAAAATACAATACCTTGTTTTTTGAAAAGCTAAGCAACATTTTTAAAAGCTCAACCAATTACTGTTAGTCACATACAGCAAGGACCTCACAAAGTGTTATCGATTTCAGTCAAGAGGAAGTTTAAGCGTAAAGGAAAGGATTTTGTAATTTTTGTTCCTTCTTCTCGCATATTATGTTGACAAAAAAAAGATCAACTACGTGTAAGGGTGTTCGGTGTTTTTCTTATTTTATTTGTTTGTCCAGGGAATATTGTATTCTCCAAAATGGAAAAACTTTTGAATTTTATTGCGTCACTTAGGATTTTATAACAAAATACTTTACGGTCCATATGAGACTGTTCTGAGAGAGAATATGTCCCCCGATTGGGGCAAGAAGACAATAATAGTCACACACTACTGTACCAGGGATTGTTTGTGTGACAGAAAAGAAGTAGAAAAGTTTAAATGCTTTTGAGGTTTGAAGGACATGGATTCAAATTGAAGTATTTTTAAATATAATTTTAGCCTTAGAAAGACGTGGTTTGATACGACAGGGTGGCTGATACCAGCTCTTTATGACAAAGAGTGAGTATTGCTTTTTACTGTTGGTATAAGCCACCATGTGACCTTTGATAAATATGTGGAAATCTGGCATAACATCAATGAAAAGTACATTAAAATTATTTGTCTACTGTTTACAATAAACTCTTTGGTGAATTTTTCCAACTTTTTTTTTAAAGAAATTCGAAAAAAGAATATCAAAAATGTTGTTTACAATTTAAAATATGTATGTATTTTCCCGGCAAAGGGAATGTAATTTAAACTTTAAGGTAAACCTCACGGACCAATTTTATTATATTTTGGTGCTAGAAAAACTTGACAACTAAAATACGCGACTGGATCGCACGAACTTGCTCTTATGAAAAAGTACTTTGGAATATTAAAATACATTTTATAAATATAAAACATGGATTTAATGAGATAAAAATGTTCAAATGCATGGAATTGCCGTCTGATTTCCGGAAAAGTATGAATTTGTGCAAACAAATCTTAAAAATCGTTTTTTTATTAAAGTAATTTTTTATATATAAGAAATTTCATTAAAAATTTTCAAGAACTAAATTTGGGATGCCAATTTTAAGTATTTAGGAGTATAGATCTTAAGAAATAATTTCGAAAAATAAACTTTAACACGTTTTGAAGATATTGATTTTTCAAAAAAAAAAGAAGAAAAATTGGATTTTGTTTTTTTTTTTTTCAAAAATTTTTTTTTATATACAATATTATTTAAAACTTAAGGGAGCTCCTGCTTTTAAATTTTGGTTAAAATCGTTGGAGCCGTTAATGATAAATTCGAAAATCAAAAAAACGGTTCTATGATAGGTACCGTTAATATAATATTTTCCTAAAATTTTTTTTTTACCGAAATATTTTTTTTTATCAAAATCCTTAAAGCCGTTTTCGAAATAAATGAGATCCTGCATTTCGGGTTTCAATTTCCCCTCTAGGGAATCACCGAAGAGCCTTAAGTACCGAGTTTGAAGAAAATAGTTTCAGTGGCTTAGGCTGTAGATCGAGGTACAGACATACAGATATACAGACAGACAGACAGAATTACTGGACCCACATTATTCGTCTTCTTCTTTTTATTTTTGGTGCCTTATATGCAACTTAAGCCCTACCGTTATACCAAATTTCATTGTTCTACTGCAATCGGAAAGTGTGCCATATATAATTTACATCAGTTCTGTGAAACTGGGCGGATACCACGCCCCCTGAATGGAAAACCTCAAATTTTTTCCTCTACTTGGATGACAAGACCTACCGTTGTGGAAAATTACAAGATTCTACGATGTCGAGAAGTGCTCCATAATTTTGATGATCTGTCAGTCAGTCAGTCCAGTCAGTTACGGTTCTTGTGATTTTTGAGGCCTTATATCTCAGGGACCGCTTATGCTAGAAAATTGAAATTTGGTGAGGCGCCTGTGCCTGACTAGTTTAGCAAATATTCGGAATTTCAAGGTTCTGACTTCATTTGTACTGAAGATAGGGAGGGGTCAAAAGTCGCCTGAGTTTGTTCCTGTAAAAAGGGTGTAGTGTCAGAATTCGGCTGGGCACTATCGTGCCCTTTGATTTACAGGGGCATGTGGATCGGATTGGTCCAACTTTCAATGGCCCTTCACCTTAGATCCAGCTGAATTTGAGTTCCGATTAAAGGGTTGCAAAACAGATAAAGAGGCAGTACATTTTCATAATATCTTATATTTTTCGTAAGTTCTTGAAAGTCATGATCAGATCATAAGTAGCTGATATAACAGTCATCGTAGAATATAGTTGATACTAGGTTCATCATTTTATCCATGAATATTCCGCTTAGCACTTAATATCTCTGACAAAGAATGGTTGGAATTGGCTCCTTTTTCTCTCTTTCCGTGTTTGAAAGAATGATAGGTTGGAAAAATCGGTATAGAAAAAAAGAATAAGTTTTTAAAATCTTCTCCTGGCAATGTTTATAATTATTAACTTTGTCACAAATAAAACCATTTGCAATTTGTTTTTGGTTTTTTTTTTCCAAAACTTAATAAATAAACCAACCATAGAGCTTACAAAAACATTATACACGAGTACCTACTACAAAATCTTGTAAATCAAAAAATGTAAATTCATTTAAGGGAAATCTCTCTATAAATCAAATAATACCAAAACAAAAAAAAAACCTCTTTTCACTTCAAACTTTGTCTTATTTATCCAAAAGCAACGATAATAATATAAAATGTAAAAAGAAGGAACTTTGAATTAATTCAAATAAAATGTCTTCTTCTCGGATATAAACAAAGTCCATTTCGAATTTCTTTATATTCAAGCTTAATTTTCCCAACAGTTTTCCCATTCTCCCAGTACAGCTATACCGGGTGAATATTTCTTGCGTTTCGGCCAAAAATGTTAAATAAAAAACAATCGTTCACTGGACGGGACGAGCGTTGACAAACACATACAAACAGAATACTAACAATATCAGGAGAAGAAGAAATGTATATGATGAAGCGCTCAAAGTACAATGAAAGCTCTGATAAGGATAAAGAACCTGCATCACAAGAAAAATATCAGAAAAATACAATAACCCTATAAGAAAGAGCATCCTTAAAAAGGACACCGATATTCTTGAGCGCAAAGAAATCTTTTTGTCTTTTTTTTTATTTTTGTTTTTCGTAGTCATCGCGACTTTATGCAGCAAAGGGATTTCCGCGAAATGAGACAAAAGAAAATGGTTTCGCTGATACTGAGAACAAAAAATTAAAATAATACAGAAAGCGGTAATGTGAGTTAAGGACGATGCTTTGGGTGCACATTTAACTGGCTATGCAGACAGAAATTCCTTTGTAGGGACAAACGTCTAACAGGCGCGCATTCAGAATATGAACTTCGAGGGGAACTAGGTTGAAAACATAGTAATCAATTTAATTTGTCCCTGTTATACGTCATCGAAAAAAATATAAAAGTATTATACTCGGTTGGATCGCAGGACTATGATCTTGTTAATTTGTTTCAATAATTTGGGAAGCGAATTTCGGTGGAGTCATCAACGATATATAAGGAAATGACCAAAATAGGAACATTTTTTCCCAATAGATGTCAAAATCTTATGTCCATTTGGTGAATTTTTTGGCAATATCTAAAAAAGTAAGATCGAAATTTAACAGAAAACTTAAAAAAATCAATCTAGAGTTTTTTGTGTGTACAGAAATTTTACATTAAAGCTTCGTTACAAATTAAAAGGCAATCCGTCCAACCCTCCCGACACCCATGGATGTGACGTCAAACAAACTGTAGAATAATTTGCCTTTAATCACATTTTCTAACTTCTGCATCTTCGACATATTGATTGTCAAATAAACCTCGATTTTTATTTTTCAACATAAAAGCTAGTTTATGGCAATGAAATTTTTGTGAGGTAAAAGTGGCTGCCAAAGAAAAACTAGCATGCTGGCTGACCAGTTGAGTAAATGTCTATATCTAGTGACAACCCTTGGATATAAGGTGCTTATAAAGAATACAATACATATTTTCCAGATCACTAGAATAATCGATTTTTACTTGCGAAATATACTGTATGACAAATTATGTATTCGTAAAAAAAATGATATTCGTGACTCTGATCAAACTTGACATAACAATGTTAGGAAAAACTTAAAAAGTGGGACTCACAAATCTTTCTGTCTGTTCGATTACAGCCTATTTATCATTTTTCTTTTTGTTCCACACATTTTTTACGAAAAAAATAAAATACCAAAAATTTAACTTAGTAAAAGGTTATAATTAGTACCTCTTGTAGAATCATTGTTTTTATTTTTTTTGTCTAAAGGTCCTGAAAAGTTTAATATTACAATTTTTACTTGCGACTTATAGGTACTATTAGGCAAGTTATGCATTCGGTAAAAAAAATCGAACTCGAGATTTTGATCAAAGTTGACATTATGATGATAGCGAAGACTGAAAAAGTGGATCTCGCTATTCTGTCTGTCTTTCGACTACAGCCTAAACGTTTCGGTCGATTTTCTTCAAAATTGGTAGATATCATTTTTATTTTTTTCCCCACGTTTTTTTCTTTTTTTTTAAGAACAAAATAAAGGTACCTGCCATACGAATTTTTTTCGAAATCTTATAAACATTTTTTTTCTCAAGAACTATACGACAGATTTAAAAAAGAAAGATGCAAAAAAATTTCATTTAGTTAAAGCTAGATAATGGTTGAAAATTTCCGAAAAGTGGTTATTAATGGTACCATTTTTGTTTTATTTTTGAATTTCTCAAAAATGATTCAACCGATTTTGATTATTTTTTTATGCTAATGCTCCCCAAAAATTTAAATAGGATTGTGTATTCAAATTTTCAAAGCAATTTTTTTTTGGTTTCTTAAAAAAAGTTTCAAAATTTTTTTCAAAACTCAATATTTCGAAAACCCCACGCTAAATTTTTTTAATCTTGATAAATAAAAGTTTCTCAATATAATCTACAAGATCTGAGAAAAAAATTTATTTTGCCTAAAAATAACCGTACCCACCAGACAAATTTAAAAAAATGGTTTTCGAAAATCGTATTTTGCTAAAAAATGGCGGAGCTTTCGATTAATTTTTACGGTCTATAATTTAATAAAAAAAAAAACTTAAATTAAGATATTACTGAATGTACCTACCATACAACCATTTTTTTCAAATTTTTTAATTTCTCATTATTGACATAACGGATTTTAATGACATTTTTTACGGGGAAGGTTCTAAAAAGTTTGACAAATATTACATTTCAAAACTCAAAAAAAAATATTGTTTGAATTTTTGAAAAAAAATCATTTTTTTTTTGGAAAATTCAATATCTCAAAAACGGCTCTATATTTTGTTTGATAATTTAATTTTTATTCGTACAGTAACAAAAATTTTAATTTGGTGTTGTAGTTGTGTTTTAAAACTTTTGTATATAAAAGCCTATTTTTTTAGGAAACCACTACAACGACTTATAATTTTTGTTCTTGCATAAATGCATATTTGCATAGCATTCTGTTTTTATTTCTTACTACTAAAAGGGTTTAAGAAAAAAAATTTATCATTATGAAGAGTTTTCTATAATAATAATAACATTAGTTTTTAGAATTCCTAGTCTATTACACAGGAGCAAGTGCGTGCGACCCAATCGTGCATTTTATTTTTATTTGAAATAACTTTTCAATTTTTTTGTTAGAAAACTCAATATTTCAACAACCACATGCTCGATTTTTTTGTCAAGTCAAAATTTAAATATCTAAGGCTATATCTTCCTTCAACGTCCTTCCTCCACCTTGTGTGAGGATATCTCGACCATAAAGAAGCCGTCTATCCAACATTCAATGCTAGACCAGATGTAAAAATAGAAGAGTGCATCGGGCCGCCTTAATATACAGTATCGAAGAATTCGTCGTTGAGGTAATAAGGCTCCATTATATAGAAGCTGGAAATTTATAAGACACTGACTCTTTCAACAATTGAATCTCTTCCATTTTATGTAAGGCAACATTGAGCCATACCAATAGGAAACTATCGGCCGAATGAGGGCTATGTAGAAAATGACGTTCATCCTGCTATTAAGCCGGCTGTTGTAAGACAACGGTGAACAACGGTTTCGTCAGGGCAAAGGCATAGCAGCATTTGAATGTCTGTCGAAATACTTATACAGATCCCAACAGACACCAAAAAAGTTAACTACACTTTTACTCGCAAATAGATGTCCATGTGGCCATACGATCATAAGCTTGCACAATAGTTCTTTCTCGTATCTGTTGGAGCTCCCCGTAATGGAGTCATAAACAGAATAGTTTCAGATATCTGAAAATTGAATTTCAACTTCCAGTCATCGCAATCTCGTTGAATCTTGTCGATGTCACGCTGCAAAAGAATTCTGATGACCTCGTTTTTTGGAGCTGTTTCGTTCGCTATAGAATCGTCGACATACCTACTTCATCTCCATTTTATAGAGATATTGCGCAATCTGCTAAGATATACAAATTAATTGTATTGAGCGGAGCGAAAGGTTATATCTAATCCGACAAAGTTGAGATTCATGGATACCAAAAGTACGTATTTTCAACAAAAGACCGTGATGCCAAACTCTTTCAAATGCTTTTGTAATATAAAGTGCAATAGTCTTAGTTCCTCAAAAGCGATGTAAGGTTTGGGCGCCACTTTTCTATGAGATATTTGTTACTCTGATAGATTAACTGTGTTTTCATGACCAAAAATGGTGACCTAAGTATACAACTGGAGATGGAAAAATGATCTATTCCATCCACTCGAAAAGAGACCAAAAGTGGTATTGAAAGTGTTTAAAAACCCCTCTTCAGAGCAATTGGAGGGCTTATATCAGTACAAGCGGATTTGTGTACATCGAGATATTTTAGTACACTCTTTTTCTTAATCGGGATAAAATTCATCATTCCGAAAAGAATTTTATTTGAAATCATACCTGCTATAGAGTCTACGTCACTATCGAGGAAGTTAAAGTTCCTGAAGAAATCGTTGAGACCGGCTCTGTTGGCTGTCTAGCATTGCCTAACAATATCTTAGGAATTTTATTTTTAACTGGGTTTTCTTGACAGAAGAACAGACAGATATGACACTTGTAACAATACATCTATAATGTATTTATTAGAGTCCGAGGTTCCAAACAAGTCAAATATGTTTGTGGATTGACGTGCAACGTCATCAATTCGAGGAGGATCTTCAATTAGCCGAATAAGATTATTTAACTTTCCAAAAATTTGGGCATATCTTCCTTCGGGTGTTATATGACCAGAATAGCCAGGACACCATTCGATCGGGTTCAAATCAAACAACCTCGTTGGTTAGGTCAGACTTATAGATACTATAAGGCAGTTATGCATTCGTAAAAAAAATCGAACTCGAGATTTTGATCAAAGCTGACATTACGATGATAGCGAAAACCAAAAACGTGGGTCTCGCAATTCTGTCTGTCTGTCTATTCGACTACAGCTAAACGGCTCGGCCGATTTTCTCAAAATTGGTAGATATGGGTTTTAATATTTCCCCCCCGGATGTTTTCTTCTTTTTTTTTATGACCAAAAATAACGGTCCTTGCCATACGAATTTTTTTCGAAATTTTATACATATTTTTTTTTCTCAAAAACTGTCCCACAGATTTTCTTAAAAAAAAATTCAAAAAAATTTCATTGAGTTAAAGCTAGGTAATGGTTGAAAAAATTTTCCAAAAAATTGCTATTTTTGGTTTTCTCAAAAACGGTATGACGGATTTTGATCATTTTTTTTCTGCTAAAGGTTCGCAATAGTTTGAATATTATTGTTTTCCAAAATTTTCCAAAAATAATTTTTTTAATTTTTAAAAAAAATTTCTTTTTTTTTTTTTTTAAATTCATGCTCGATTTTTTTTAAAACTTGATAAATAAAAGTTTCTTTATAATCTAGAAGGTATGAGAAAAAGAAATTTATTTTACCCAAAAATAACGGTACCCTCCATAGGTAGGTAGGTAGGTTAAAGTGGCCGTCATTAAAGCATCTGACACACTTAGACCAGTTTTAGGTCCATTGTGATACCACGATCTAATAGAGAACAAAAAGGTTCTTCTATTAGTTAAAACCATTTGGAGCTTCTGATGAAGCGAAGGAGACTTTTGATGTCTATGTTTATGAGATCGCTTGGTTCGTTAAAGAAATATTTTCCTAGATGAAGTTTTCGTCTGTAAGAGAGAGCAGGACATGTACAAAGAAGGTGTGGGATTGTTTCCTCTTCCTCCTCGTTCAAGCAACTCCAGCAAAAATCGTTTGATAGTACACCGAATCGTGCGGCGTGTCTACCAATGAGACAGTGTCCAGTTATGACACCTATTACGGAGCTGATCTGAGATCTATCGAGGGACAATAAACACTTTGACCGCTTCACGTTTAGGTTGGGCCAGATTTGTTTGGTCGCCAAGCAAGTGGTAGTGTTAAGCCATCTTGTGTTTGATTGTTCCAGAGCGATTCATTTCAGCATAAGTTTACTTGTAGCTATAGGCATAACTATATTTCCGTTCCAATTCTGGCGAGTTCGTCGGCCCTGCAATTCCCCAGAACGTCCCTGTGACCCGGCACCCAGAATAGGTTAATATTAAACTGTTTGGCCATCTCCATCAGAGATGAACGACAGTCTTAGGCTGTAATGGAGTTTAAAGAGACTAATGCGAGGAATTTCAAAGCAGCCTGACTACTCGTATCTGCGAAGATACGGATATCGGTGCTAGATACCACGTTTTCTTTAAGCCAAGACAATACTTCCTTTATCGCTAGAATTTCCGCTTGGAATACGCTACAATAGTTTGGAAGGCGGAAGGAGAGACTAAGGTTTAGTCCATCTGAGTATACTCCACAACCCACTCCGGTTTCAGTTTTCGATCCATCTGTATAAAAATTTACAGATTTTTCTTCTATCAAAGCCCCTTCCTCCCAAGTCGACCTTGCGGGAATGGTGACTTCGAAGTTTTTGTCGAAAACTAACGAGGGAGTGATGTAGTCAAAGTCACTTGGGAAAGATCCGAATAAATTCAGAATAGTGGTGTGGCCAATAGAGTTATTGGTCCATTGAGAGATGGTTTTGAGACGCACGGCTGTGCTCGCGGCCATTTGCTTGCTGTAAATATCCAGGGGTGTGAGGTTAAGAAGTATGTCTAGTGCAGCGGAGGGTGTCGAGCGAAGGGCTCCGCTGATACACATACACGCTGAACGTTGCACTTTGCTTAGATTATTGCGATTTGGCGCTTTGTCTAAGGCCGTCCACCATACAGTCATCCCGTAAGTGAGTATAGCTCTAATGACCGCAATATATAGCCAGTGAGTGATATGTGAAGACAAGCCCCACTTGTTCCCCACGGCTTTCTTACAAGAAAAGAGAGCTACAACTGTGGCTTTCCTTACTCTTTCCTGTATATTAGGTTTCCAGCTTAACTTTTTGTCTAAAATAAGACCCAGGTATTTAGCTTCGTCTGAGAAAGTAAGTGGAACGCCTTTAATCGATGGAGGATCTAGTTAAGGAATTTTATTTTTTCTTGTGAAGAGGACTAGTTCAGTCTTGTGGGGATTTACTCCTAGTCCAAAGCGATCTGTCCATTTGAGTAGCTTATTGAGAGCTGTTTGGATGAGTTCTACTAGAATTTGAGGATGCTTTCCTGATACGGCAATGGCAATATCGTCAGCGTATGCAATCACTTTGAATCCCTCTTCTTCTAGGTCTATTAGCAGATGTCCTTACAAATGTTAAAAAATGGTTTTCGAAAATCTTTTTTTTCTTGAAAATGGTTCCGAGAATTTTGCTTATATTTTTTTTCTTTCGATTAATTTTTAAGATCTATTATTTATTAAAAAAAATGAAAACAAGATATTACTGAATTTACCTACCATATAGAACGATTTTGTACAATTTTGAATTTCTCATTATCAGCATAACAGTTTTTAATGAAATTTTTTAGAGAGAAGCTTCTAAAAAGTTTAAAAAATATTGCATTTAAAAATTTAAGAAAAATATGTTTTTTGAACTTTGAAAAAAAAATCAATTTTTTTTTTGAAAATTCAATATCTCAAAAACTACTCAATATTTTTTTTGGAAAATTAAATTTTTATTCCAAAAATAATAATACCTTTAAATTGGCGTACCAAAATTTTTTCTTAAAAGTGTTTTAAAAATTTTGTACATAAAAGCTTATTTTTTTGAGAAACCACTACAAAGACTTTTAATTTTTGTTCTTGCATAAACCTATATTTGCTTGAATCACATGGCATCCTATTTTTACCTCCAACTACTAAAGAAGTTGTTTTAGTCATTTAAAAAATTAATTTTATGATCAGTTGTTCTCTAATAACATTCATTTTTGAAATTCTTAGTCTATTACATAAAAGCAAGTTCGTGCGACCCAGTCGTGCATTTTATTTTTGTCAAAATCGTATGAGCCGTTTTCGAGATAAATAACGAACAAAAAAGGTATTATAACTGTTGTAGATGCCGTTTAGTCTCAGAGGTCGGAAAATAAAATACAAGGAACCTCTCTGATAACCCCCTTTTGGATACGAGCTTGATGTTCAACTTAAGTTATAGCTGCTAACATAAAAACACCGAAAAAAAGGACAATCTGAAAACACAAATGAAAAACAGTACAGTTTAATGCATCCTTTTCACCCTGCCACCCTGGCATCTCCTTGACAGGACACTGTCATCTAAATGAAACTGGAACCTCTCTGGCTATGTCACGTGAACGTGGCGCTATAGCGCTATAGCAAGGCTGTGGTGTTTCCTGTTTCGGATGAAAATTAAAGTTTTAATATTATGCAAGGCGTTTACGTTGTTAAGATATTTTTTGTCTTGTTTGTTTTTTTTTTTATTCATTTTATTACGATTTTTATTTTTGTTTGTTTGTTTTTTTCCGTCTTGTGGATAATTTATTTTCGTAGAATAAGAACTGTCCGATGGCCAAAACTGCACCAACTTCAGGAAACACAAATAAAGCCTTCTCTCTTTTGAATTTGTATAACATCTAAATAAAGTCCCCTCGGACACTTAATTCTGATTGGCTGTTTTAAGGTAAGAGTTTCTATGGTTGACTTTAACTAATGAGCTTAAATTCGTTTGATAGAGATAGAAAAAAAAATAAAATTGTATCTCGAATGATAAAATCCTCCTGATTCTCTAGTATTTCTGTACCTCTACGTTCTATAAGCACAATTATGACAAAAAATGGCACAGATGATGTCATTTTTTTCAGTGTTGTAAATCAAGTATAAAGAAAATCTCCATCTACAGTTCGCAACAATAATTTACCAGAAATTCAATTACACTCGTAGAACATAAAATAGTTTACTAAAATATATATAAAAACACACTTTTACGAATATGCACATATATTTTAAATTAATTTTCGGAAACCATTGGCGCCCATTTGGCCTTGCACTTTGTATATTGTATTGCACAAGTTGAAGTTTCTTCGAGCACGTATTTGTGCTTTCTGCAGCAGCCCGGCTTGCCTGGATAAAGAAGGAATCCTCCTAGTTCATTTGGATTTAATTTCTGCCCAAAATGAAAATAAAATGGCTTTTTGTACGTTTTACAGTTTTGTAATTTCTAATTAGTGCTTATTGGTTGGCAGGGGCAGGAGAAAATCAAGTAGGAAATCTCTTGTTGTATGCAATTTGTTATTTCAAATAATAAAAAAAAAGTTATCTCTCCAAGCAAGTTATAGAACAATATTTTGTTTCTTGAAATCAAATAAGACTTGAAACAAAATACTATATTCTATAACTCACCTATACAAACCCGTACTAATACAAGTTTTTTGAGGGAAACAACATCAAAATATCAATACAAAATCACACTTGGTAAGGGATACCAGATTAAATAAAATGCATGACTGGGTCGCACGAACTTGCTCTTATGTAAAGGAATAATAATTTCAAAAATGAATGTTAGAAGAGAAATGCTGTTTATGAGCATAAGATTCATTTTATTAGTTCGAGTGTAAAAATTGCAAAAGATATTTGTTGCAACTAAGGAAAATGAAAAACTTATTTTAATAATAATTTTAATTATAATTTTCAGTAACAAATGACATGTGTCTTGTTCGATGGCTAACTTTCAAGAAGCTTACATTTTTAATTCTACAAATTAGGAAAGCAAGATTTTGGTGTGGTGAGTTTCTTTCTAAGGAAAATAACAACAAATAAAATCAAATAAATAAAATAAATAAATACAAATTTGTGTTTCTTAAAAAAATAAGTATTTATGTATAAATTTTTTATAATATTTTTAAGAAAAAATTTTGGTACGCCAACTTAAATTTTTCATTACTGTACGAATAAAAAAAAATAAATTTTCAAAAACAAACTACTGAGCCATTTTCGAGATATCGAAATTTCCAAAAAAAAATGTTTTTTTTTTTTCAAAAATTCGAAAAATATTTTTGTTTTAGGTTTTGCAATGCAATGTTTTTTCAAACTTTTAAGAATTTTTTTTTCTCTAAAAACTTTCATTAAAATCCGTTATACGAATAATAAAAAATTCAAAATATCTTAATAATCTTAATATCTTAAATTCAAAATCGAAAGAAAAAAATTTTATCAAAATTCTGGGCGCCGTTTTCGAGAAAAATACGATTTTTGAAAAACTATTTCTTAACCGTTTTTTTGGGTACAAAACAATTTTTTTTCCTACATCTTGTAGACTACAAACTTTTATTTGTTTTTTTATGCTTATACAACAGTTTAAATATTATAATGTATTAAAATTTTCAAGTTTTTTTTTTTTTGATTTTTTTTAAAAAATTTCAAAATTTTTTTTCAAAACTCAATATATATTTCAAAAGCCTCATGACCAATTTTTTGAAAACTTGATAAATAAAAGTTTCTTAATATAAGTTACAAGATGTGAGAAAAAATGTATTTTACCTAAAAATAATGGTATCCGCCATACAAATGTTAAAAAATGGTTTTCGAAAATCGTATTTTTCTCGAAAATGGTTCCGCGAATTTTGGTAACATTTTTTTCTTTCGTTTAATTCTTACAATCTATAATTTAATAAAAAAATTATAATCATGATATTACTGACCTAACCTACCACAGAATGATTTTTTTCGGATTAATTAAGGGTCTTCGGCGATTCCCTAGAGAAATTTTTTTTTAGCTCCAAAATTAACGGTACCCCCCATACACCCGTATTGCAAAATCTTATTTATCTCGAAAACGGCTCTAAAGGTTTTGATAAAAAAAATGAGTTAGATATTATGGATATGGACTACATTTTGGTAAAAAAAATGTTGGGGCAAAATGTTATTAATGGTACGTGTCATAGAACCGTTTTTCTTATTTTCGACTTTCTCATTAACGGCTCTAACGATTTTAACCAAAAATTTTCACCAGGAGCCTCCTTAAGTTTAAAATAATATTGTATATACAAATTTTCGAAAAAATATTTTTTTTTGATTTTTGAAAACAAAAATTCCAATTAATTTTTTGAAAAATCAATATCTTGAAAACGTGTGAACGATAATTTTTTGAAAGTATTTCTTAAAATCTATAATTCTAAGCACTTAAAATTGGCATCCCGAATTTTGTTCTAGAAAAATTTAAAAGAAATTTGTTATATAAAGAATTACTTTAATAAAACGATTTTTAAACTTTATTTGCGTAAATTCATACTTTACCGGAAATCAAACGGCAATTCCATGCCATTTATCATTTTTATTTTATTAAATCCATGTTTTATATTTATAAAATGTATTTTAAATTCCAAAGTACTTTTACATAAGAGCAAGTTCGTGCGATCCAGTCGTGCATTTTATTTTTTCTAAATTTAATTTTTATTATATTAAGCGCCTTATATATACATATATACTTCTTCAATAGGATGTTGACATGCTTTCAGGCCGAGAACTATAAAGTGACTGTATTATCGAATTAGAAAATATTTCAAGGTAGTTTTAAAACGAAAAAGAGTCAATTGCAGAAAATGGGATTTCCACAATCGCATGACTCATTAAATATATACTTCAATTTAGGTTCCCTTTGCATAATGGTTGGTGCGTTTGGCCTTAGTGTCAAGGACCTGAGTTCGGACCCCAGCCTTTTCAATGAATACTGAGTGGAAGGTTTGCACTGCGACCGAAAGATCTGTTGTGCCCCCATCCAGGGCTAGGTATAGATATAAGTTGCTAGCCATGCAACGCTTCCTCCAAGTTTATACCTTTGATGAGTTTGATTATTTGGGGTACTTTCAGAGAAGATAAATCCCTCTTTTCTACCTAGTAGCATCCCATATACTCGTTTCTTTGATGCATCATTGCTTTGCATCCGCCTAGCTTCATCATAGGAAAAGTAGAATCTGCATGCGGGGCTGTTTAACTGGCCAATAATACTCAAGTGTCTTCTTAGTTTCCAGTGAGCCGTAAGGAGTCACGTTACTATTCGTGGATTGTTCCTACTTAAGCTGATTCAGTTTTTTGAACGATCTTGGATAAAGTTCCCAAGAAGTAGGTTTACCTGTCTCAGTTTTGGCGAGTTCTTTCCAGTATTTTGATCTTCTGGCCTCCTCCTCTATTTTGATTTCGTTTTTAACCTTGTTTTCTCCTATTTCAATTATAAATAAATTCCACAGTAGGGATCTGTTCTCATTAAAGGAGTACTTGCACCTATTTTTGTCTCCTCAGATCCCTGGATACCTACATGTCTATAGCTACACAATGAAGTGAGACAGTACTGTTCTTGCGGTTAAGCCTGCCAATACATTCCCACACCAACTTAGACGTTATGGCGTATGAACTTAGTGCTTTGAGTGCGGCTTGGTTATCTGACATAATGGCACTGTTTTGGTTTTGATTATTCCTCTCGAGATTTGGAACTGCACATTCCGTTATGGCATTGACTTTCCAAAAGTTGTGACTAAGCCCAAAAGTTCCAGCACCAGCCCTTTATGTCGTTCTCGAACCATCCGTGTACCACTTAATGACATTGGTTTTCAGTGATTCGCCAATTCACTCTTTTTTGCACCTTAACAATATATTATAATTTTTACAAAATTGTATTCTGTAATCATTCAATCCCTAGGAATGTTGATAGGGTTAGTTGCTGCCGACTTTAAAAGGTCGACCCTTTCCCTGTGACTTATGTATTTGCTGGAGATGATCTTCAAAGAGAGTCTCTACCTAAATCAACACGCATATCTTAGAGGTATGTCTGCGAAAACGCCCCTTCACAGCGCCTACAATTGAGAAAACAATCGACTTAAAAAAAATACACTCTCGCTACCTTCTCAGACGTAAAAGGAGGTTTTTAACAACGTCCCTACCGAATCCGTTCAAGAATTACTTGTTGATTTCAGGACTATATCATAGAATGGATAGTAATAGAAACTCAACCAAACACGTGAATAGAGAGACACTGCCAGGTGGGATTCTCTCCACTCTTCTGTTGCTCTTAGTTATGAACAAAATTGGAGAGATGTGGATGTGGTGTGATGGCGGTTGCCAACGCAGATAGTTTGGTACTGTTGGTGTTGGAAAAGCTTACACCCCTTAATTAGTGAAACCACGGAGATAGATCTGAAAATTGTCTGCTATTGTATTTCTATGTTCCCTTGATAATTGTCGCAGGCTTCAGTCCAGGCCTGTATAACCTTGGGAAGTTTTTGCCTTTGTTATCTAACTTTTCCACCACAAATGATATTTGATACTAGAAATTTCACAGATTTCTCTCACAGATCTCGAAATATGTTCATCTTTGGAGCAATTATGTTAAACTTACATATGAGCAAATAAAAAAATATATAACAAAATACTTAAGTAGATTAAGTCATCTTTTAGGCTTGCAATCGAGTCCCAATTTGTCGTTGATTTCCACCAAATAAAGAATCTTCCGCTCATCCGTGTTTTACACCCCGAAAAACTCTGTAGGTAAAAATGAAACACTTTACTTGTATTCCAAAGTTATAGTTAAGAATTAAAGGAAGAAATTGAATTGAATAGTTTTTACTGTTATAAGTAAACCCAGGCAGAATAGTCATCATAGTCGGAACAACTTTTAAGTCAAATAACTCTGTTCTAAGTACACATATTACGCCAACATTAGATTAAGCGCAAAACTTTACCCTGTCACGTATACCCGAATACATAACACATGTATAGAAACCTAACTGAAAAACAAGCATCAACAAGCAAAAAAAATAAAAAGAACAAGTAAATGTAATTAATTTGAATTCCAAGCAATTTTCCTTCCTCGAATATCACATAGCTCACATCTACCTATGATAAAACTTTTCGTCAGAAGCAATTTCAGATGATAACCTTTTCCAACAAGCAGACTTAGGTATAACATTTCTTGCTAAAAGTTGCTTTGGTATACATTCATTATACAAACACACCCCTAGACCTCCCATCTTGAAAAGAACAAAAAATACCAACATCAACATCAAAGTGGCACTCAAGGGAAGATTAAACAAGCTAATTTACTATTCAACATCATCTACGAAACCAACACCTTAGATTGTTATACCAAAGACAGGCCTAATTTATTAATCCAAAAAAAAAATGAGAGACAACAAAGAAAAATAGCCCAGCATACTACTATGGCGGCAAACCAGGCCCTGAGAATTTCAAATTGCCAAAATCCCCAAGCTCTTTAGTCACAAAATTGTTAAAATTAACTTTTCAATCATATGCCTGTCTATTTAATCACCGTCCGACGCCGCCGCCGCCGCAGCCACCGATGTGGACCGTAAGAAATAGCTTTGGGCAATAATGGTTTACATATCTTTGTCAAAGTCAAATCCAAAAAATAGACAGGTAGGTAAGCTAATATACCCCTACTTCCGTAACCAAGATCACCCAAGGCAATGAATTAAAACAGAAAACTTGTTCAAACTTAAGGCTCAACCTACTGGATGGATTAAACATCAGCAGCCTATATCAATCATCCTTCAGAAGTTTAATAAAAAAATAAATGTCGAACATAGACAGGGTCAAGGAGTAGAAAGGAAAACGTATACTTTAAAATTTACATACCTAGTTAGTGGCTCTCTAAAAGGTTTTCTTTTCTTTAAGAAGAGGGCCTTAATTCAATATCATTTCGTTTTACTTACTTACTTAATTTTGTTGTTTTTTTCTTTTTTGTTAAAGATGACGTGGATGGAATTTTAAAAATGAGACCCAAAATTATTCATTCAAGGAAAAAAATAAGGGCACCCATTTGTGAACATTCGCTAACAATCATCGCCCTTTATTAGATTACACATAAAAATATATACGTCTTCGTCAAAATGAACCTCCATCGTTATTTCTTAGTACTTTGTTCTCATTTTTCATCACTTGTTTGTTAAGGACCTTTATTGGTATCATGAGAAAAAAAATATCCAAACTGTTACTTTAACAGGACGCTGTTCACAATTAAAGTGAAAGGTCTAATCAAAAAATTTTCCTTCATCGAAATTTGAGTGGACTAATCGGAATTTTGTTTTTTTCATTGTTCGACATCGAAAGTGAGAGATTTTTCTATTCACATTTGTGAAATTGTTGATACCTCTGAAATTGTCCGTCTAAGCAAGGAAAATGTTTTGTTTTAAAGAATAAATTTATAAAAATAGAACTAATTCTGAGTTATTTAATATAAATCAGCTTCTTTAATTTTTAATAGAAGCATTTGGGAAAAACTTCATCTTTCAGAAACAGAAAAGAAGAAGTTCAAAATTTTTGTATTTTGACCCTTCCCCGACAAAATCAAAGTTATCGGAAAAATAGGTAAAAATTTGTCAATATTGTGGCTGTATTTCTAATACCTCGTAACGTAGAAAAAAGCGAATTTTCGGTTTTGATGCAATTATAAATAGAACATGTTCTGGATCTAATGGAGAAAGGTTCGAAAGCAACGGTAAATATTTTCACAGCTACAAGCGAAAATCTAATACCTCATAGCCCAGAATGAACTTCTTTTTGCTAAAATAACACGTAACACCGAGCTATGTCTTTCTTTTCAATGTAAATTTACGATGAAAATATCTCTTATACAGACAAATACCTCATAAGCCGGTAAACTACAATATCTCTTAAACCATATTAAATAACTTCTTTTTTTTTTTGCTGAAATACGACACTACCCAGTAAATCATGACAAGGAAACATTTTGTAACCAAGAGATGTACCGAGTTATTAAGAAATGATACCTTGTAAGGCTATGAATATAATACCTCTTAAATAACACGTAACACCGAGCTATGTCTTTCTTTTCAATGTAAATTATGCGATGAAACTATCTCTTATACAGACAAATACCTCATAAGCCGGTAAACTACAATATCTCTTAAACCATATTAAATAACTTCTTTTTTTTGCTGAAATACGGCACTACCCAGTAAATCGTGCCAAGGAAACATTTTGTAACCAAGAGATGTACCGAGTTATTAAGAACTGATACTTTGTAAGGCTCTGAATATAATACCTCTTAAACCATGACTAAACGCCAATAGAAGTCTTATTCCTCGTACTCTAATACATTTATTAAAAATTACTTGTTTAATTGGAGAGACATAAAACCTGGTCAATTTCTTTGCCGTGATTATCGTTTGAATGGGGTTTTTTGTATTGTGAAAAAAAAACATAGTTACGAGGTATTAGAACTATATGAACGACATTATTTGTATTTGAAAAAAAAAAAAATGTTCAAAATTGTTTTTTTTTTCTAACGAAATATTTAACGTGTTCCCCAAGGAAGTCATCTTGGACCGCTGCTTTTTATTATTGTTTTAAATGATTGACCACTTCGTTTATCTCATTCTAAATGCATTTTATTTGCTGATGATTTGAAACTTTTCAGTAGCATTAATCAAATTCATGCGAATAAGGTTCAATCTCATTTAAATAAAATTATGCATGGTATGTACTTCAAAAATAAATAAAATGCACGACTGGATCGCACGAACTTGCTCTTATGTAAAAGTACTTTGGAATTTAAGATACATTTTATTAATATAAAACATGGATTTAATGAGATAATAATGTTCAAATGCATAAAATTGCCGTCTGATTTCTAGAAAAGTATGAATTTATGCAAACAAACTTTAAAAAATTGTTTTATTATTAAATACATTTTTTATATAAGAAATTTCTTTAAATTTTTTTAAGAAAAAAAAAAGGGATGCGAATTTCAAGTATTTGATAATATTGATTTTAGGAAATAATTTAAAAAAATAATCGTTCATAGGTTTTGATGATATTGATTTTTCAAAAAAAATTTTTTTCAAAAAAAAAAAAACAACAAATATTTTTTCGAATATTTTTATATACAATATTATTTTAAACTTAAGGGAACGCCTCCTGAAAATTTTTAGTTAAAATCCTTAGAGCCGTTATTGAGAAAGTCGAAAATCAAAAAAACGGTTCTATGACAGGTACCGTTAATAATATTTTGCCCCAAATTTTTTTTTTATCAAAATCGTAAGAGCCGTTTTGAAATAAATAAGATTTTGCATTACGGGTGTATGGGGGGTACTGTTAGTTTTGGAGCTAAAAAAAAAATTTCATTTTCTCATCTAGGGAATCACCGAAGACCCTTAACCACCGAGATTGAAAGAAATAGGTCCAGTGGTTTAGGCTGTAGTGAGAGGTACAGACATACAGACACACTGAAACATGTTTTTTGTGCACTAAATTTTCCTTAAAATTTTTATAAAAAAAATGATATGCTTATTGTTAGTATTTAATAAAATACATTTTAAAACGTAATTTAGAAATTTAATCGTGTATCGGTTTGATATTGAATTTTCAAAAAAAAATTGTATTATGTATTTTTAAAAAATCCGAAAACTATTTTTTCGAAAAAAATTTTAGATTATATTTTTTTCAAATGCAAAGCAGCTCCTTCAAAATATGATAGAGAATTAGAAATGAGAGAGAGAAAGTTTATTTGAATTACGTTATCTTCTGCAGGTCGTCTCAAATGAAGAGTAATTTGACGTTTTGAGTCGATCGCAGACCTATTTTTGCCATTTCGAGTTGGTTAAGAAATTGTGTACAGTGTTTTGTCTTCTTTCAGAATGTGTAAAAATTTCTTGCTACAATTTGTTCCCCTGTGTGTTGTGTAAATTTTTTTGGTGACGTCACTTTCTAGAAAAAGACATTTTTGGTCAATATTATTGTATTTTTGACACTTCTTAGGCCGAACAACATCCAAAATACTATTAATAACCAGGCAAGATCTTTTCGATATATGTAATAAAAAAGTCAAGTTGCAAACTATTTAATAGCCAGATGGAATTTTTAAAGGAAGAAATTGTACGGCAAACTCAATACTGGGGTACCTTTTAAAATGACATAAATTCTTTCTGAATTAGCATATGCAGGTGAAATGAGTTTGAGAGCATCTGATGGGCAGTCGGGAGCTGCAAAACTATTTCAAGAAGTACCCAAAAATTCTAGAAAAGTCGAGAAAAGTGTAGAAAAGCTTAAAGAGAGTCCATTGAACCTACTTCAATGACTGGTGAAGAAACTTTAGCGTTAATTTTCTAAGCAGGCTTATCTAAATTTCAATATGCTGATAATTTCTTAAGTATTTCCTTCGCATAAAATCGTTCAGGAGTGTAAAAAAATTGATATACCGATCCTGAACATATCAATGTTTCGGAAACTTCTGTGAGTACAGATTTACAAAGTTTGCTAAGCTTATCAGTTAAACGCTTAATTTTTCTCCAAAAAGACAGGATTAATTCACTGAGAATTGAATGATGTATGCTTGTACTCTAAATGGGGCTTTGATCGGAGTTTTGATCACGATTCAAATAAGCAAGCCTTTTATGAATTGAACCAGGTATAGATTAGGCTGTTTTTATTACTTGCCTTGTTACACTTCGCTTAGTTTCTGGTGTAATTTTAATTTTTTTTATAATGTATACTTGAATTACAATCACTAAGGATGCAACACGCGCAGAGTTTTATTTAAATCGTTTGAGCCGTTTTTGAGAAATTTGGTAAAAAAAGAAATTTGTATGGGTGCTAACCCTAGAAATGGGCGTGGCCATTAGAAACTTTGACCATGTATGAACATTGGTATCAGTAGAATTTGTGCCAAAGTTCAAGTTCCTAGCCCTGTTGCTTGATTTAATGCCATCTTTTCGCCATTTTGCCCCAGTGTGCGTTGGTGAGAAATTCGAAAAATGGGTGTATGGGCGGTAGCTTTTGTTTTAAAGCTAAAAAAAAATTTCTATTTCTCCTCTAGAGAATCACCAAAGGCCACTATGTACCGAGTTTGAAGAAAATACCTCTAGTGGCTTAGGCTGTAGTTCGAGGTACAGACATACAGACATATAGACAGACAGAGATGGAATTGCCGGACCCACTTTTGTCGTCTTCGCTATCATCGTAAAGTCAACTTTGATCAAAATCTCGAGTTCGATTTTTTTTCCAAATGTAGAACTTGCCCTAAAGTACATTAATAGGTCGCAAGTAAAAATTAAGTGTATTAACATTTTCCAGGAGCCAAAATCCCATGTCTTTTGATTATAAACTCAAAAACTTGTAACCTTAAAGACGAATAAATAAATGAGAATATTGGTTAGATTTTCAACTCAACCTGCATGACAGGGTGAAAACCAGCAGAAATGTAAATGGAACTGATACTATACTTATACATCAGATTAAATTTTCATTTATTGCCACAGAGATGTTAAGAAAAAATACATAAATCGATTTCATGGAAAAATATTTGGTTTGAAATTTTTATTCTCCATTTGAATTTTCCATTGCATGTCCGATCTTCTTAAAAGTCTGTGGTTACAACTATATGAGCTCTAACTCCAACATAAATGAATAAATTTGGTGGTGCAACAACTCGAAGTGAACCAGGACCTAGTCACTTATAATTCCACACCATTCCTGTGTGCGTGTTACCAGGAACGGAGTGGACCTACAGTTTTCTACCGATTCCGAACGGCATATGAGCAGCACTTTCCATGACAAGAGATATAGCTACTCTTTGAGGATTTGTCAATTCCTCACAATTGAAAAAAACTTTTTTGCAGCGATGAGAATCGAACTCAAGACCTTCCGCATGGCAGTCCAACGCACTAGCCATTATGGCAAGGGGTACTAATCCAACTTAGGGCGTGATAATTAGTCCCCAGGATTAGATTGTGCATTGCATGTTATATTGGATAAATTCGAGTCCACATATTCTCTATTTAACAGAACACCACGGTAAAGAAACATACTAGTAAAACAACGCAGCGTTAGATTCACCGAAGTGCTTCAGTTCATAACGAGCTAAATAAGTCGATTCCACACAGTTCACAACAATTGGAAATAAGTACATTAAATACAATACAACACTATGATCGGCACGTACCACTGTGGCTGCATGCCATACAGTTCGACGATAGACCAAATCTTCACATTGAGACAAATCCTGGAAAAGACTAACGAATTTCAAGTCGAGACCCACCATCTTTTCATCGACTTCATAGCCACAAATGATAGCCTAAGTGGGTAACAGCTCATCCGAGCTGTTCCAGACGTGTACACTTGAACAGGGTTCGGAAAGAGAAATGCGCTAGCATGTTATTTCAACCTATTCCTGGAGCAGTGAGTGCGCAAGAGTGGTGTTAACCTGGAAGGCACCATCTTCAACAGCTTTTCCCAACTGCTTAGCTATGCGGTCGACATCGATATCATCGGCTGCTCCAAGCGAGCTGTGGTAGAAGCATTCACAGCTATTGATGAACAGGCGAAACTCGTTTGGTCTGGAAGTGAATGGGGACAAAATAAAATACATATATGCTATCAACAAACAAAGCCTCAGCTGTCCATCGCCTAGGACAAAACGTCACCGTTTGGGAGCAGTATATTTGAGGTAGTCAAGGAGTTCACCTACCTCGAAACAAACATCAACTCCACGAACGACACCTTAGTGGAAATCCAACGAAGCATTATCCTAGCAAACCGCTTCTTCGGTTCGGCCAAATAAATGGGTTCACTTGGACTGGGCACATTCGAGAACAAAATTCTTCGGCGGATATTTGGTCCTATATGCGAAGAGGGCGAATGAAGGAGAAGATTCAATCATGAATTATACGAGCTGTACCAAGATGTGGATGTAGTCCAAAGAGCCAAAACACGTTGACTTTACTGGCTCGGTCACATCGAGCGTATGGACAACAACGCTCCAGCCAAGAAAATCTTCGAATCCCAGCCTCCAGGTTCGAGACTACGACGGCGGCAAAATGTCGCCGGTGAACCGGGTAGAGTAGAGATCATATGTTTCATGAAAGAACGTTTGACAAGTCAACAAGCAAAATGACGGAAATTTGAAATTTGCCACCCTGCCTGTGATTCGTCGTTGACGCTCTCGGCTGATTTCCGTGAATTCGTAAACGTGAGTAAGGCCGTAAGTGTGCATTCTGTTATTGTGGCGCGACTCACGAAACTGAAACAAAACGTTCCAAAAATCTCGCGAAACTGAAAGGGAGCGTTCCTAAATATACGAATGCGAGACCGCTGGCAGTGGCACTGCAAACGGGCAGACTTTTGACCACGTATATATCGGTATTAAGCATGTTCAGTAGGTAAAGTAGATAACCACCAGTGCCGCCAGCGGTCTCGCATATCATATGTTTCGGAACGCTTCCTTTCAGTGGAGAGCAGAGACCGTTTCGTCTAAGCCGCAATAGACTTTGTTAAGACTCTCTGCGAAAAACTCAGAATCGAACTTAAAACGAGAAGAATTCACAGGAAAAAACGCATGCATGGCGATGAATCCGCAGACGCAGCTTTGTTTCACGAGCAGGAACTCCGTCTAGAGGTGTTCGCTTCAATTGACAAGATAATTCAAGAAATTACGACTCGATTCCAGCAAGTTCAAGAAAAAGCGGGCAAGTTCGGATTTTTGACGCCAGCGAAACTTTTGGACAGCAAGTACGAGTGTGATCTTTCCCATGTATTAGAAGACATCGACAAGGACGAGTTTCAGATGTAGCGGAAGCATCTCCAGCAGTTTGTCGCCAGTTCTGAATCAGAGGAAGGCATAAGGGGCAAAGGACCACTGGAGCTCCTCCAGTTCATTCAGAAACTAAATCTGGGAATTTCGGTTCCAAATATAGTCATCTTGATTCCTATATATTTGACTTTGGCAATTAGTGTCGCTAGTTGTGAAGGAGTTTTTTCGAAGTTGAGCTCCACTAGACTATCAACCTTGGCTATATTGTCGATTAAACAAGTCTTGGCTATAAATATTGATTTTGACAAAGTTATTTCTGACTTCGCTGCTCGCAAGGCCCGTATACTACGTTTGTGAAACCGCTGATCCTATTTTACATTCAATAAAAGATATCTCATTGCCTGTGAAATGATGTCTCGAAATTTAATTTTAATTAAGTATTGAGTGGGGGCGGCAAAATGGGTCTCCCGCCCCCGGCGCCGAGATGGAACGCTATGGTACAGCAGAGACCCTCCATGGATCGAGAGCCGGATAAGTAAGTAAGTAAGATATTTAGCTATTATTTTGCCACCACTAGCTAGCTGTGTAATTTTAAGTACGAGTATGTTCCAACACTTGCGATTTCAATCACTCAAATGGATATGCTCACGCTTGCGATTTAAATTATTACGACTAAGAAATCAGAATCGCCATAAGAAAATGGCATGCTCGCACTTGTGCTTTTCAATCGCATGATTTTGTAGCGGCAAGAAATGAGACAACATGGTGTTGAAAAATGTGAATCCACGCGTATGGGACTTAAAAATCGCAGTGATTATAAAAATGAAATGAGTTTTATTTTCTCAAGCGGTTTTTTTTTTGTCGCAAAATTAAATAGATAAAATAAAGTTAAATAATTCTGCACGCACTTGCGATTTTCTAATATGAGTGAGTTTTAAAATGGGTTTTATAAGGGAGTATTAGGAAGAAGTGGCTCATTTGTTGCCTTAAGGCTACAAACGCACTTGCGATTTAAATCGCCCGGTTTTTTAGTCGCAAAAATAGAACACATGTGCTTAAATGAGAATAGACGCACTTGATAACAACAAATCGTGACGATTTAAAGGTCGCAATTTGTTTCATTTTTCACGCGATGCGACCGTCGTAAGTTTAAATGAAACAAATTCACTCAAATGTATATGCTCACACTTGCGATTTAAATTACTACGACTTAAAAATCGTTGTCGCAACAAGAAATTTTTATGCAAGCACTTGTAATTTTTAATCCACGATTTCTTAGCCGCAAGGAATAAGACACATGGCGTTAAATGTAAATGCACGCACATGCGGCTTAAAAAACCTAGGGATTATAAAAATGAAGCAAGTTCCATTTTTTCAAGCGATTTTTCTGTCGCTACTTATTTGTAGCAAATGCGTGCACTCACATAAAAAGTAGTGTGTTTTATTTTTTTCGATTAAATACTCGTGCTCAAAAAAATCACAAGTTCGTGCATGACAATAATTTGTAGCGACTACGACTTTTTAATCGCCTCGACGAAAAATCGCAAGTGTGGTCCTAGCCTAAACTGATTCAATATCGTAAATTATGAAAATTGAACGAACTTATTATTCGCCAAGTAATAACGGTGAAACAAAAAATACCTCCGCAAAAGAAAACAAAACTTTTTTTTGCGATTAAATAATCGCGCGACAAAAAAATCGCAAGCGAATGCATGATAATAAATTTTGGTGACCTCGATTTGTTAATTGTCCGACAAAATATCGCAAGTGTGTGCCTAGCCTAAACATTTTCAATTGCGACGGAATTTTTTAGTCTTCAGAGCTTTTGTCAAAGAAAGGCTAACAATTTTAAGCTTATCCTTTTTTTTAAATAATGTTTAATCCATTAATTCAAAATCCTAATTAAACCTCCAGTACAATAAATAGGGATAAGTGAACTCCACTCTGAGGCATTTAAAAGTTCTCATATCTAAATTGGAAACACCCTGTGTATCTACTTCAGTACTGTTATAAATTAAACTTGACGTATTTTTGACCCGACTTTTATTCCACAATAAAAAGTTATGAGCTTCCAATGTTCTAAGCAAGTTCGTGTGACATTGGTGTTGATGGAATCGCTTGCAAATAGAGCCATGAAATATAGAAGAAACAACAAAAACAAGAACGAAGAAAGTGAAAAATTATTATGACAAAACTTAAGGGGGGCCGAAAACCTTACCCATCACAGACACTCACCAGATACATATTGATGCATCCGGTAACGACTAACCAAACCAGGCGTCAGAGATACTATAGGATATCACCTACTCTACTAAAGTATCATACTTCCAATATTATATATAGTGGAAGGCGGAAACGAGGTTACTTGGGATGACGGCTCGGCTTGGCTGACTTCCGTTAGAGTATCTTAATTATTTTAGGGTAAATTAAATAATGATGCCGTGTAAGGCGAGAAGGGAACGTGACACAATTTGCATAGAAGAATGCTTTGTTCCTTTTTCTTCTATTTTTTTTTTAAATTCTATTTGAGTTCCTTTTTTTTTTGCTATATGTATTATATTCATTCACTCATTCAAACTCAAGACGAGGACAAGTGTTGTTCGTGGTGAGATTGCTTAACTAAGGACGAAATGTGTTTTTCAATGTTTGGCTTTAATGGATTCTAGTGTCGCCGTAATTTCCCCCGACTTCGTTTCGATGAAAATCTGCGGAAGATGAAAGAAAATCTGTGTCAAAATAATAGTCCTTGCACTCAGAATGTCTAGATTTAATAAAAAGGAAAAGCTATTTTGTTAGGTAATTGATTGTATGAATCAATTTGTTTACAATAATGAAAGTTTAAAAAAAATCAATTTTACTATCAATTCACTTTTAGACAGGATGGAAATGTTTTTTTTTTTATTTTTGAGGGAATATTACGTTTTTTGATAATTTTACAGATAAATGGTTGATTTTATTTAATTTGTAGAGTTACAGTCATGGAACTTTCAATAAAACCATATGGTATTTTTCTTTGGTAAAGGGTTTTTCAATGGGCGCGGGTATATTTTGGCGCCCATGTTGTTTTGGCGACATATGTCAAATCTCCAATTAATGATGCCATGGTAAGCTACACCATTAAACAGCACGACCAAATGATAAAACTTTATAATCAAAATGATTGTTCATCAGTGTAAACGTTGGGTGCGTTACTATCATCTTACGGTAGACTTGATGGCCCTTCGCAGTCGGCTATTTAACTGGGACGACGGCTTCAATAGTCAATTAGCCAAAATTCGAACGTCAAAAAACGCAAGATAAGCCAAGAACATAGGTGAAAGTGTACAGTGAGGCAGTCGATTCCTTGCCGTGTAACTCGACCTTTCGGAGACTTATATTTGACGAATTTTGCGTCGGAAATTGAGCCTTCAACTGTACAAGATCCAACCTACCCAGGAGCTTAAAGCTCATGACCATAACCAACGCCGTTTGTTCGCTAACTGGGCTTCGGAGCATTTGGAATAGGACCCCAATTTTGGCCGAAAAGTCATCTTTAGCGACGAGGCTCATTTTTTAATGAGTGGCTGTACTTACAATCAAATATGCCGTATTAGAGACAAAAGCAACCCACACGAGGTTCAACAGGTAACAATGCACCGTTTGGTGTGGAATGTGGACCGGTGGAGTCATTGGTCCGTACTTTTTCGAAAACAACTTTGGTGAGGCGGTCATTGTCAATGGATGGCGTGCGCTACAGAACGATGACAACCAATTTCTTATGACTCAAATTGAACCATATCCATAGCGCACGCCACGATTGACATATGTCATCAAGTTAGCACTACCACTTCAAAATTTTAAAAATGTAATAATTGGATTAATTGTCGTGAATTTGTCGTGAAACGAAAAAATTTGTCGCGCTAGTTTTTTTAAAAAATAACCCCTGGTAATGCTAACTTGACAGTCAAGTTAGCACTACCACCCCTCAAAATAGGGTACAATGAACTCGAAAAAGAAAAAGGTAAGTGTCAATAATTGCCGTGAATTTGTCGTAAATATGTTGTAAAATAAAAAATTTTCTATTGCTAATTTTTTAAAAATAACCCCTGGTAATGCTAACTTGACAGTCAAGTTAGCACTACCACCCTTCAAAATAGGGTAAAATGAACGCAAATATGAAAATAGACGGTGTTAATAATTGTCGTAAATTTGTCGTAAATGTGCTGTAAGACCGAAAATTTTGTCGCGGTACGCCTGCGGCTACGAACGGTAGTTTTTTTTAAAAATGACCCCTGGTAATGCTAACTTGACAGTCAAGTTAGCACTACCACCCCCCAAAATAGGGTAAAATGAACTCGCAAAAGGCAAAGGACAGCGTAAATAATTCTCGTAAATTTGTCGTAAATGTATCGTAAAAGAAAAAAAAGTATTCGCATCATTTTTTCTCAAAAAAAAAATGCCATAAAAATACAAAAGTCCATAAAAAAGCATTTTTTCATAAAACCGAGCACTACCATACCAAAACTATCTATTAAAACTAATTTTTTACTCCAAAATTTGTTAAAAAAATTGTCGTAAGACGTCTTTGAATAAGTTCCGTCATTAAATAATTTGTCGCGCCCTTCTTGTTCAAAACAATGCCCTAAATATGACAAAAGTCTAGCACTACCATACCAAAACTATTTAAACAATTGTTTAAACAAATTGCAGAGTAAAAAAAATAGTTTTAATAGATAGTTTTGGTATGGTAGTGCTAGGTTTTAAGAAAAAAATGCTTTTTTTATGGACTTTTGTATTTTCATGGCATTTTTTTTTTGAGAAAAAATGATGCAAACATTTTTTCTGTTACGATATATTTACGACAAATTTACGACAATTATTTACGCTGTCCTTTGTCTTTTGCGAGTTCATTTTACCCTATTTTGGGAGGTGGTAGTGCTAACTTGACTGTCAAGTTAGCATTACCAGGGGTTATTTTTTAAAAAAACAAGCGTGACGAATTTTTTCGTTTCACGACAAATTTGTGACAAATTCACGACAATTAATCCAATTATTACATTTTTTAAAATTTTGAAGTGGTAGTGCTAACTTGACGGACATGATTGACATTCCACATGAACGATGGCTCCCGGAAATCAAGTCAGAAGAAATTACGCCAGTTTTTTTTTTTTTTTTTCTGGCCTCTTTTCTTAGGAAAACAGCCCAGACGTTTTTTGCAATCTTTTCAGAATTTTAGGCATTTTTCAAAAAAAAAAAAACTTCAGGCGCTTTCTATTTTTAGAAATGGAAAAAAGACCAGAAAATAAAGTTAGGAAAAACAGAAGAAATCAAATTTCTGGCACTTTCCTTTTTTTTTGGAAAAAAAACCAGAGAACTGTACTTTACATTAATTCTTGAACAACTTACCGTTATGTTAGGCATTCTTTGTAATAGCATTTAAAGATATATAATTTAGTTGCCAGCCCGGATGACTGTTAGTTGTTTCTTTTTACTTCATCACATTTAAAGTGTCTTCTTTAAAAATAAAAAATAATTTTCTGGTCTTTTTCCGAAAACTAATTTGGAAATTAGACCATAGTAAAATAATTTCCTCTCCTAATTTCCATTTTGTTTTCTGGTTCTTTTTCCATACGTAGCTGGCCCAGTTTCCAACATTTCTAGCATATTTTCCAAAATTATTTCTGTTTTTTTTTTACAATTTTGAGCAAACAACTCTTTCTGGCATTTGTCCAAAAATAATTGTTGGCATAATTTCTTCTAGCGTTATTTTCTTCAATGTACCTATGTACATTAAATACTTTACCATGGCTTTTAGACCATCAAGTCAGGAGGCTTGGTTTTTTTTAGGCTTTAAGACGGTTCAAATTTCGGAGTTCAATGACTTCGTAATAGCACTCACTTTGTTATACAGTAAGTTTTCTAATCATTTCTGTAATCATTTCTATCTGAAGATCATACTATTTCGTATGCACAAAGGGGCATTTCTTATTCCTCGACAGATAGTACAGTGTTATAGCTAGACACCATTTGTCCAAGCTAGTTTCAGCACTTGCTTGTATAATATTATTTTGTTCTGGGGACAGAGTTCTCCCTTATTACATTTTTCTGTCGAACTCTAAGGCTGCGCGTACATTGGTGCGACAAAGCGATGCGATACGAGAAGCGATGCGACAAGCGATTCGAGATGCGAGAATTAGATGCGACATACTGCGCACAGTAAAAGCGATTTTGTGCGGTTGTGTTGTTAATTCCTTGATAATTATTGCCACCAAAATTATCAAAAAGTTGCACCACACAACACAAGCAGTGAAATAACAGAATTTTAATCGTTTGATTTTTTTTCTTAAAACCTCAAAACAAACAATATGAGCCTTCTCGCACAAACTCGCTTGAAAAGTGGTGTGGCCAGAATAGTTAAAATTTAGGTGCTTGGCTGCTTTCCTTGAGCAGTATTCTGTTGAAGCGTCTGTGGTCAAACTTTTCAGGAATTTTTTTTAGTTTATTGTTAAATACTGCCTTATCGTCTGGAGATCAGCTCTTTTATTTCGGTGGGATATTAACAAAATGGATTATGACTACCCTTAAAATGTCTGAGCACAGTGCGAGCATTTTAGGAAAGTTCGAGCAAATTTAAAAGGAGATACCAATGCACATTGGTTTCGAATATCTGTCGCTTAAAACAATCACAAGTCGCTCAGGGCTTATGTGGCCACCTCCATACAATTTCATGTGTTTTAATTTTTTTCCGTCGGTCGTCGCTCAGTGCGTGGCCGGAGCCTAAGGCGTTAGTACGGCTAAGGAAAGAATCCTAAAATTTAAGCGTACGTCTGAAGTAAACTGATGTGCATTCCCCGAAGTGCGAGTATAAGGATAAAATTGTTTAAGGAGAGAAATGCAACACTGAACAGTATTTATACAAATAACGGTTAAATAATGAAAGACAAGAAACATTGCGACGACGGCGCTCGAGAGATTCAAATGTTTCTGTCATACTTCTATCACCTAGCCTTTTTAAATCTCTTTTTTGGATTCTTTCCATTTTTCCAAGAGACTCAAGTGTGTTATTAGAGCTTCTGGCCAAATACAAAAATTGTACTCGAGCTTTAGATGAATATAAGCCTCAAAGATTCAGCCAGATCCGAAAGGGTACAAGATTCCTTGCAACGTCGAAGGAAACTGCTTGATTTTAGTTTAATTTTAATTCTTATTTATTAGATACAATTAAAATTTATATTTTACTTTATGTTTTATAACTTAATTCTATAGACATAGATAGCAAATTTTATATGTCTAAATAGACTGACACCAAAAGTAAAAGTGCCCGCAAAACGAAATGAGAAAAGTCTTGGATGGTTAAAGTGAGATCTTCTCATACAGTGCCTTGCATAAGTAACCGCACCTGTAAAAATACGTTATGTAGAAAATTTTTTTGCAATACATAAAAATCTTATTTCAATTTTTAAACACCAGAAGAGAAAATAACGGAACTTTTTTTTCTTCTGAATTAACTTGATTAGTGATGCCATTCCATAAAAAAAATACTAAGGTTTCATTCCCATTTTAATTTTCTACAAAACGCATTTTTACAGGTGCGGTTATACTTATGCAAGGCTCTGTAGTTGGCAACATTTGATAATAGTTTAAGTTTACAGGGTGCTTCGAAAGCATAAGCACTTAGCAGCGTTTTTGGCGCCGCCATCATTATTTATGGATGAAAAGCTTGATGCACTTTTAGTCTTTTGTAACACTAACACATTATTTTTTTTATATTAATATTGTATATTATATTATATTATATTATATATTATATTAATATTGTAACACTCCAACATCATATTATATTAATTAATATTATTATGGATTGTCAACTAAGAATTTAAATATAAACATCTGTAAAGAATTAAGGTGGCAACAATGAAAATTATTAAAGCACATCTGTGTGTAAATTGCAAAAGTTTCGATGTGTATGCATCGGGAAACAGCTCTTCTACATTCTGTATAAAAGGCGAGTTTCGTTCGCTACATTTCATTCTCGTTTCCTGCCTTACAAGTGACTGTCAGGTTCTTCCACTGTCCTAGAAAGGTACCACACCAGAAGCCTGAGTATTTTACCCCGTATTTTACTCAAATTTGGGTGCCCCTGACGACACGATCGGTTCTTCCATCGTCTCCTGAGCTCAGACATTCGAGCGTACCACCTTAGTTTATTTAATTACTCTCTTATTAACTTCCCATAGGTAGTTGTTGTAATCGGTCCGATTTGTCAAATTGGAATTTTTGACATTTCTCGACGTTTCAAGGTCCCTAGAGGCTATATCAATCATTTTTAGAGAGATGTGTGTGTGTGTACGTACGTTCGTACGTTCGTACGTTCGTACCATTTTTCGTCGTCGATATCTCAAGAACGAGTAAAGATATCGACTTCAAATAAATTTTGTTTAATACTCGTAGATAATAACTTCATAATAAAGTTGATTTTCTGACCAATTTGTGGATTTAGTACTGCAAAGTGGAAATGTAGTTTTCCTTCGGCTTTTTTGGTCGCTGTAATTTTCGCAATGAAACAATCAAGTTACATTAGCTTTCCCAACGTTTCGGCAGGGGTTGCTGCCTTCTTCAGGGGTACTTTATTTACACAAAAAAATACAAATAACATTAATGGTTGATAAGTAAAGTAATAACACAATTATGAATACTCACTTAGACAAAATAAGAAAAATAGTCAAAACATTTATATTACAATAAAAAGTTAAATAAGCACTTCAAAGAATGAAGTTGAGTCTGTATGACTTGAACAAAGCACAAATTACATTTAGGAAGAAAGAAGAGAGCAATACACAGCAGAAATGTTTTGTGTGTCTTGTTTTCGATTCATGTTGTTTATGTTGTTGAGAATGTGTAATGTTTCTAACGTGTATCGTTTTGAAACATGTTTCTCCGTCTGTAGGATTTCAACGCCTTCAAAGTTTGGAGAATGGCCGTTTTCAATACTATGACTGGCCAAAGCTGTCTTTTCGGAATTTTTAAGTTTAATGTCAGATTTGTGATTTGATATGCGTTGTCGAAGAAGTTGTTTTGTGGTTCCAATTTAACACTGGTTACAAGGTTCGTTTGCTTTTCCATTACAATTAATTTTGTAAATTACATCTGTTCGTTTGTCCTTATCAGGTTTCGTTTTGAGTTTTGTAAAACAATGGTCGAGTGTTTTGTTTGATTTAAAGGCAAGGCGAACATCTGTCAGATTTTTTGAAATGGATTTCTTGAAGTTGTCACTTAAAGTTGGGACGTAAACTATATTTTTGTGGTATGTCTTTGTCGGTTCTTCAGCATTATTTTTCGGTGGAATTTGCATTTTTTGTTTTGACAGAAGACTACGAATTATGATGAAGGGATAACCGTTATCACTTAGTATTTTGGTGACTTTCTTCTCGTTGATGGCGTGGAATCGTACATCGCTTATTTTGAAAATTTTATTTACGAGGTTGGACGCGGTATTAATGATAATGTGTCTTGCTTGATTTGATCGAAAATTAATTAATCTACCAGACGCTGTTGGTTTTTGGTACCAATCGAACAGCAAACCATTTTCTTCACGTTGGATATTTACGTCCAAAAACGGTATTGTTTTGTTGTGTTGTGTTCGTTTTTAACAGTGAATTGAATTTTTGAATGGAATCCGTTGAGGGTCTTTAGTACTTTTTCTTTGTTTCTTTTGTCCATGATCGCAAATACATATGTCATCGACATATTTTGACATGAAAACAGGCTTCTCTTCCATGTTAGTTAAACATTCATCCAAGACATAGTCCAAAACTAGATCTGCAATCGTTGGAGATAAGGGGTTTCCCATAGCTTCAAAAGAGGCTGAAAGGGCGTTTATTAAAATTCAGTGAGTAGTTTTTTCACTATAACGGTTTAAAAAAAAAGTAAAATGTTTGGTTAGTTTCAAATATCTCACGAAAAAATAATGCTATTGATTTCAAATAAAATTTACTGTACTTATTATAAGGTCATACAGATTTGGTATGAATTTGGAAAAAAATGAACATACCGTTATTTTTTTAAATAAAAAAAACTGAAAAAAAAATTTCATAACCCAGATATTCTAAGAACGGAAAACAATTTGAAACTCGAAATAATTTTATTTTACGAAAAATAATGTGATTGACAACTGGTGAAAATTTCAAAAAAAAACCGTTTACACTTTTTTAACAAAAAATAAAAAACTATATAAAATTCTATTAAAAATTGGTAAAAATTGTTTTTCGACTCAAATTTCTCGAGAACTAGTAGTGATATTGACTTCTAATTTAGTTTATTTTATACATAGTATAATTTTGTACAATTGGTAAAATGTTGACAAATATTGAATTAATAGTTTTTTTTTTAAATAAAAAACTATTAAAAATTCTAGTGAAAACTAGTTAAAATTGTATTTCAAGTCGAATTTCTTGGGAATGAACACCGATAGTGCCTTCTAAAGTATGTTGTTTTATACATCGATACCTTCCCGTAAGAATGTATACTAAGCGACATTTCTAAAATTGTTTAGGAAACAAAAAAAAAACGAAGAAAGCTCTAGTTGAATCATAGTGTGCTAAGAGAGAATTTTGATTAAATTAAGTGACATCTAACAAAATTTTTTGTTGCTCACGACAATGAGATCTTTATTAATGTCGCTTAGCATAATTTTTTTGGCGGATAATACAAATTTCAGGGCGCAACATTATTTTAATGAGAAAACATGGCAGTTGATAAATTTTTTTATTTGTACTCTAGTTTCCTTTTCATGCATAATAGGTTGGCGAAACCCAGGCCAAAACGTGGCCCTTAACGTATAGTATATTTCCTCATCAAACAGTCATTTTCGAAAAAAATGTCGCTTAGTACATTCTTACGGGAAGGTATCGACATAATACAATTATTAACATATGGTTAAATTTCGACAAGTATCGAATTGACAGTTTTAACAAAAATATAAAAAAAATCTACTAAAAAGTGGTAATATTTGTTTTTCGACTAGAATATCTTGAGAACGAGCAATGATATTGACTTTATGACTTTGCCATTATTTAATTTTATACATAATACAATTTCTAACAAATGGTTTATATTTGACATTATCTAGTTTTAGAGCGGATATATTTTGTAAGTACCATTCCATGAATAACCAAACCATATCTTTTATATTTTAATATTTCGTTTTTAAATTTTTTTCAATTAAAATGTTTGGAACCGAAATAATAAAGTAATTTCTATAATATAATACATAATTTTAAAATTTTAATATCAACTAAGTTTTTAGAAGAATGTATGTACTGTTCATACGGATATGAATAAGGTTGTTCAATGTTCAGTTGTACCCAAGTCCCACATATTCAAATTCCATTAATACGAGTAGCTATGGTAAAATTGAAGAAAACGTCACAATATGTTTTTATCTTTTTGTCCATGAAAAAGATGTAAAATTCTACTCAAGGTTTTCTTAGGTGTAGGAACACAGATATATTAACACGGAAATCTATAATTCAGTATATAATATGTACCTACCAACTCTCGTAATTATTACAAGTTTTCAAGACCACAAATGGGAAGTTATCAGTGTGGGTCGCACCCAGCCTCTTTTTTAGATAACTTGTTACACTCTAATTCAAAACATTGAATACCTACACTCTTTTATAATTTTTTAGAATTAACATTTTTATTGAATAAATATATTAACTATAAATTTAAGAGATGTTATTCTTTTGGTGGATATTCACTTTTTTTCTTAAAATCATTTGTTTAATTGCCTGTTCAACGTATATGCTGTCATCTTCGGACAGCCCAGAACATGACAGAGAATAAAACGAAGGGGCGTTGCTAAAATCCTTAATAAATCGTTGTTGTTAATTGTCAAAAAGTACTGTACCCCACAACCCTATACAGATAACAAACAAGAACTCAGCTTTACAATTGGAACCCAACGTGGAGCCATACTTCATAACAAAAACGAAACGAAGCATTAGACTTTGATTTTTAGAGCTTGAGATCTAGCAGGTTTGCTTTCCCGGACAAATGGAAATAATCCTCATCACTCAGAATTATTTTGTGTGAAAAATCATCACCTTGTTCATTCATTTCCAGCATTTCCGTTGAATGCGAGGAAATCTATTTTAACACGTTTTCGACTGATATTAAATACGTTAAGAATGACATTTTAATTAATTTTAATAATTAAAAAATGACGCGATATTTCAAATCAACCTAATTGCTTGGAAGACCCTGTGTATTGAATGTCAAATTGAAATAAAATATATTGCGTGCTCATGGTCTCCGCACCGATGCAAATGGTGTAAAAAATCTTACCGAGCGTCAGTATATCGCAAGAAAAATTCACTTCACTATTACCTATTCTACATAGGTAAATAAAATTAATTTAAATTTAAGCAACTTAAATTTCTTATCAAATTCGATTAAGAAACATTTTAACTAGGTTCCTACATTAGTTAAATAATGTACATAATTTGTACGCAATTTATTCTCTTATAAGTTAAATTTTCTAATTTAATGCACTCTCATGTTTCTTTCTCTCACTTCACTACACTGCACATGTATATAATTTAAAAAAGTTTTCCCTTATCCCCTTTCACAAGGGATTAAACTTAAAAGTTCTGACTGCATCTCTCAGTGTCAAAAGTTAATATCATCTTAAGCTTTCCAGGAAGAAGTACATATTTTGTAAAAGAGATTAAATAACAACATATCGATCGTGTTGGTATCCATCCTGTCCTATAAGCAATCTGAGTGCATAAGGTTGTGATGAAATTAAAACCATAAATTTATTATAATGTCAGTGTGTATTTTGAATAAAGTAACTTATGTATTTGAAAAATAATCCTTCTATTGGTACAGTTAAATAAGATGACAGAAATGTCACCACTAATTAAGCTCCATCTATGTACATATATTCGAAAAGTTTTCAAAAGGTCACCAAAATGAAAATAAACACATCCATTTAAGTATACATATGTACATAGATACTTTCGACATCTGTATCTGTGGATTGATAACAAAAATGTCAGCCGCAATTAAATTTATCTGATGTTTTCGTAACCCAAAAATCATTGGTTGCTCTTTACAATGACTCAACGAAGTGATTGAAGCTAGAGAAAACTCGACTGCAGACGTCATTGAATGTCGAATGTGAATTTCTGGCAATATGAATATTTAATTTTAGAAAAATATATACAAATGGTGCTTCAGATTCTCGAAAGATTTAAAATGATAAACCTGCTTGTTTCATGTGAAACTAAAATCCTTTTGTTCTCGGGGATTTCGAAAAGAGGGGTAAGACCTGCATTAGCTTGGCTTGGTTGACTTGGTATTCTTCTATTATTCACAATTTAAAAAGGTGACGAAAACAGTGAACCCTCCAACTTTTAGTCAGTAATATTGATAACAAAATTTTTCGTCATAATTTGGAGTTGTCTTGAAAATACTCTGATTAATAAATTTGATATTAAGTTTAACTTGGCGTAAGACTTATACACCTCACTATAGTTACGGCTACCTAGTTACACACTGGGTTCTTGGCTTTCTTTTTGCACTCCTCCTTTTGCATTGTTTTATTTTGTTAGGTGAACATTTCGAAAGATATCAGTGAAGGTTATAGATAGTGTGGAATTCTATATACAAACAATGAATGAATGAATGAATTATGTATTGGGGGTACTGCGACCTGGAGATCTATTGTGTCCCCACTTAGTTCCTCCTCCAAATCTATTGCTCTTGGAATCCAAATACTAAGGGAAACCTTCAGAGAGGATAGGTTACTCTCTTCCACCTGGTATTGTCCCAGATAGTTTTTCCTGCATGAGTTGACACCTTGAACACCCAGTGAATTGTGACCCTGTTCTGCGCTTGCGAAGTTCATTCAGCTTGCTTCTGCACCCCCACACCAACTAAGAGCCGATGGTATATGAATTTAGTGCCTTGAGTGCCGCTTGACTATCTGACTATCGTAACAATGTTCTTGTTACGATAGTTCTTTTCGATGTTTCGATCAATGCATTTCCCTATGACAATTACCTCCGCTTCGAAGATGCTGGTGAACTGTCCCATCGGTATGGAAGGTTTGGTTCTTCGGCCAAGGTTTGTTACTGTTACCTTCTGATTATGTCTCTTTCCCAGAGACTAATGATTTTGCCTGTCCCAGTTCCTTCCTTTGACAATCTCATGATACCTATGACAACATCCATAGGTGCGGTATGGCCAGGTTCTCATTGCTAATTTAATATAGATACACGCGAGCACTTGGACACTTTCTAGGGTTTTACAAGTTTATGCACCAACAATGCATGTATTTGACGAAGAAATTAAAACCTTTTACGAGAATTTAGAGAATTCGTTTAAAGCAACAAAGCCAGAAGTTATGTATGAAATAGGCCATTTTAATGCAAACCTAGGGACTATTTGGACTTTTAAGCGTGAGAATAGGCTTATGATGTGGATACAAATTCAGACATTTCTTAAACTTAGTCTTAATATTGAGACGAACTTAAATAATGCGATTACAATTTTGGAACAATATTACAACCAATGCCTATGCAGACGATGTTGCGATAGCGATATCTGGTAAGCATCCTAACACTCTGAAGGAACTCCTACAAAATGCTTTAAACAAGCTTACTGCCTGGGCAGATCAATGTGGACTCGGTGTCAACCCCCACAAAACTGAACTTGTCCTATTTACCAGGAAATATAAAATCCCACACATAGACCCTCCCTACATCAAAGGTATACCGCTTAAATTCTCAGACAAAGCAAAATATCTGGGTCTTATTTTGGACAAGAAATTAAGCTGGAAGCCCAATATCCAAGAGAGAGTCAACAAAGCCAACATAGCTCTTTTCTCTTGCAAAAAAGCCGTAGGTAATAAATGGGGTCTACAAACTCATATAACACACTGGCTATACATCTCAGTCATTAGGCCGATACTTACATATGAAGTGACAGTATGGTGGACTGCGTTGGAAACAGCAACAAACCGCGATAAGCTCAGCAAAGTCCAACGAATAGCCTGTTTAATCATGGGTGGAGCTCTCCGCTCAACTCCTTCTGCTGCACTCGATGTTCTTTTTCATCTCATGCCGCTAGATATTTTTAGCAAACAATCGGCCGCTAACACATCCATTCGACTTAGGCTGAAAACACACCGGATAAAGCAAAACATGTTTTTTTTTGTTTCGTGAAACAAGAAAACATTGTTTCTTATGAGACTAAACACACCAAAGAAAACGAAACAAAACACATGTTTTTGTTTTGAAGTGTAACGATGGTGGTTATCGAAAATACATGTTATTGTATACGATCAACACTTACCGAATGCAATAAAACTGTTTCGAACAAGGGTCGTTGACGATAATTTCATACTTTCTTATGGCGCAACGCACACCAAATGAAACAAAACATAAAAACAAAAGCAAAACAGAAAAACATGTTTCGTTGCCGATAGCTGACCTATTGTTTTTTACAAAACAAAATTTTGACCGTTGTTTTTATTTTCTTCTTTCGTTGCACTTTACATATTTATTTGCTTCTACGTTTACTCTGTGCGCAAATTTTAAATAAATATGAAATATGTAAGTAGATGGAGAGAAGTTAATTTTTTTTAATTAAGGCAAGAAGCCCTATCTATAATTATAAAGATAAGGAACATGCCAATAAACTTACTATTGATAAGCTGTGGATTGCTACTTCCTACTATGACATTTGAAGATTGGCAAGATTAAAATCTTTTCTCTTTTCTTATAAATAAACACATAATGTCTGTTTTGTAAACACAAAATTCTTATTTGTGTTTACTTGCCGTAGAGTTATAATCTTTCAGCCGGAGTTAAGCTTTTACGATAGTTCGTATTTTGTTTCATTTCAACGCACACCAAACGAAACAAAAAAACAAAACGTCCAAAATTTGATAAAAATTTTCAAGTGTCCATCCCTTCCAGGTCTTCTTGGGAAAATGAGTCACTTTTGATAGACGAAGCAATTCATTTCTATACAGGGTCGGTGGAGGCGTATACTCCGAAAGATTAAATCTTTGTCTATCTTTTCGTCTTCCCAATCACTGTAGCGTGCTCCAGGCAGAGCTTTTAGCAATAAAGGAAGTCCTCTCTTGGCTAAAAGAAAACGTTATATCGACTACTGATATGCGTATCTTCTCAGAAAATCAAGCTGCCTTAAAGTCACAGTAATCTGTCTCCACTAACTTACAAACGGCCCAAAATTGTCGATCATCTCTGGTGGAGATGTCAAAATAGTTTAACATTCACCTTCGATGGTTGCCGGGGCATAGAGACATTCCAGGAAATTGTAAAGCTGACGAACTTGCCAAAAACGGAACAATCTTACCTTTGTTGGATAGCAAATCTAACATCGGTATACCCCTAGCTACTTGTAAGCTTATGCTAAAGCATGATACCATAAAGAAAGCTAACCACAGGTGGACCAGCACCCCAACTTGCCGGTCTACTAAACTGATTTGGCCATTGTTTGATGCTAAACGTTCAAAACAACTAATTTCTATTGGTAGATTGCATATTAGCTCCGTTATAGGTGTCCTTACTGGACACTGCCTAATAGGAAGACACGCTTTTCGTCTTGGAGTTCCTGCAAATGATTTTTGCAGAAGCTGCATGGATAAAGAAGAAGAGGAGTCAATTCCTTAACCTTCTATGCTCTTGTCCTGCCCTAGCGCAAAGACGTAGACTCCACTTGGGAGACTACTACATACTATAACGATCCTAGTGATCTAAATAATTCCGACATTCACTGTCTCAAACGCTTCATTATTAGCTCAAAATGGTTTAACGAGTAAAGGGGATTTTTGAAATCCTTGTGGTATCACAACTTCACAACGGACCAAATATTGGTCTAAGTGTGCTGACCTTTTTCGGTCAGCAGCCACTTTAACCTAACGTAACCTATCTTCCAAGCAATCAATTACGTATCCTTGGAAAAACAGTTTCTTGGGAACGTCAAGTTAAATATCTTGGGATTCACTTTGACTCCAAATTAGCATTCAACCGCCATATAACACAAACTATAAGAAAAGTCAACATTGCTATAAGAATGCTTTTTTCTTTCAACAATAGAAAATCATTACTATCAAACGAAAACAAAATACTTATTCATAAAGTTGTTTTTCAGGCAATTCTGTTGTATGGCTGTCCCGTTTGGGATAATGTGGCTAAATGTCACATGCAAAAGTTGCAAGTTTCTCAAAATAGAATCCTTAAAATGATGCTAGATTTTCCTTGGCATCATTCGACTTCTGATCTCCACACGAGAGCGAATGTTGAATTGATTTCGGAAAGAATTCAAAAATTAAATATTTCATTTTTAAATCGCCTTGATTTTGCTGAGAATATTCTCGTAAGCCAACTAGCTAATCGATCTTAATATGATCATAAAAAGTATATTATATTGATTCATGATGATTTTTTTTTTGTACTGTTAATTACATTTGTTCATATACTACCTAACTGTGATTATTTATTTATTAAATTCTGTATTCATGTTTTGTATCTATTTATTTATTAATTAATGTATTTCTTTGTTTATTTATTTATTTATTGTTATTATTGTTTCATTATTTAATTAATTAATTTATTTATTTTGTATTTATTTATTTATTTGTTTATTTATTTATTTATTAATTAATTAATTAATTTACTTATTTATTACTTCTGTTTTGTTAATTTATTTATTTATCTACTATTAATTTATTTATTTCTTTATTCTTTCATGTTTTTGTATGTTAATTTAAATTTGTACTGTTAATTTATTTAAACTTATTATATTATATTTTTTGTAAGTATCGATGTAAAGTTAGTTTATTTAAAACTGTTTAATTTATTGAATGTATCTAATTTATTTAATATTTAACGCATGTTTCTTTTTTCTAATGGAGGTTTTATCGTGTTTCCTCCAAATATAATGTTTAAATTCAAAATTACTCATAGAATCCTTAAAAAATAATGTTTTAGTTGAATGATATGAATATGGTGTCGAATCTCTATAATGTAAAATGTGCGGTAACAAACCATTGTAAAAGTTAAAGTGAAATAAAAAAAATCTATCTATCTTTCTAGACATTTCATTTGACAGCTCTGATAATTTTAATTTAATATCTTAATTTCAAATTTGTTGTTATTTAATTATAGATCGTAAAAATTAATCGAAAAAAAATTATCAAAACTCTCGGATCCGTTTTCGAGAAAAATACAATTTTCGAAAACCATTTTTTGACATTTGAAGAGAAAAAATCGATGGGGTTTTCGAATATTAAGTTTAAAAAAAAAATATTTTTTTTTTTAATTTGAATTGAATAAACAATAAGATTTAAACTCTTGAGTAACTTTAGCATAAGAAAAATTATCAAAATTGGTTGCATCGTTTTTGAGAAAATCAAAAACAAAAAGATGGTTCCAAGGGGGTACAAAAATTACCATGAGCCAATATTCTCTGCCGCTAGGCTCTAAAATCTTTATACTACCCAGTTATTTAAATTCCATGTTGATAAATATAATAATAATAAAATAACCATTTTTTGGAATTTTTTTTTTTAACTACCTAAATGATTTTATTTTTATTTTTTTTAAATCTTTGGAACAGTTTATGAGGAAAAAAATTATGAAATTTCGAAAAAAATTCGAATGGCAGGTAAAGTTATTTTTCGGTCTTAAAAAAGAAAGAAAGAAAAAACGATATTTACCAAGTTTGACGAAAATCGGCCGAGCCGTTTAGGCTGTAGTTGAACAGACAGACAGAATTTCGAGACCCACTATTTTCGTTTTTGCTATCATTGTAATGTTAACTATGAATAAAATTGAATAAAATCTCAAATTAAATTTTTCTTGCGAATGCATAACTTGCCTTAAGTCGCAAGTAAAAATGAGAATCTGCCAAGCTAAAATCAAAACAAAACTTCTTTTGAATATACGACAGATAAAGGGTGGGCCAAATGCAAGTTTCTTTATAAACATACAATAAAATGAACAAAATTAAGTTTTTTCAATGTGTTATAGCTTTTTAAGTAAGACCAAACATGCCCATAAATTATGGAGCACAACGTTAGTTGGTCGAGTGGCTGCCTCGGCTGGCCTTGCAGTAGCGCATTCTCTAACTCCAATTTTCCAAGGCCTTTTTCATGCTTTCGGGCTGTAGCTTTCAGATTGCTTGGATGATAATAGCCTTAAGTACTTGAATCGTTTCCGGATAGCAGGCATAACATCCATCTTTTACGGTTTCCCACACAAAAAAGTCTTATGGTTAAAATCGCAGATGGGAGGCGGCCAATTGACATGGCCAAAACGGCTGGTAATACGATTTAAGAATTCAGTGCACAAAAGATCGATTGTGGCATGGGCTTTTGGAATGTTGCGCCATCCTGTATGAACCAGAGGTTTTAAAAATCCATATTAAAAGTCAGTTAACATGGCTCTGTAACGCCCACCTTTGACTAGAACGTTGTTCCCAGCCTCATTTTCGAAAAAAAAAGGTCCGATGATGTCACCACTCCACAATTCACACCGAACTGTCATTCTCTGTGGATGCATTGGTTCTCCGAAGCCCAGATGCAGCAATTTTTGTTATCCTATTGAAGCTGATGGTCGTTCGCCTTCAGTTGCTGATTCAATTGGACCTTGTTAGCGAATAATCCGAGATCTTTGGGCAGAATTCTCCTCAGGCTAGTGCGAAAAATATTGAGCTTTTGAGACCGATGGCGAGTTGATGTTTGTGAATTGATTCTTACACTCTCGGCTACAACAGCCACATTCTCATCTGTGCGCACCATACGATGACGGCGACCATTAGTGTTGTCCAGTAGCATACCAGTCTCATGAACTTTTCGCACAAACTTGCGTACAGCAGCCACGCTGAGTGATTCATATCGGTCAAAACTTCTTTTCGAAAAACGCATTGTTTCGACCAACACAGCACTTCTTTGAAAAAAAGTTTTCCATACTTCTCAACCTTGTTCAAGCTTAAAGAGACTCATTTCGTTCTGCGGAGGTATGATACTGACTTTTTGTGTCAAGAATTCAAGCGGAAACAGCTGTTAGTGTCAAAATAATCTATATGATTTAAAAAGAAACCACTAGATGGCCCACCCGCCACAAAGAAAAAGCAACGAAGAAATTAAAAGAACGACAAACACAGTTCACGTAATACAGCGACCGAAACTATTTACGAGTAAATGGAGCTGGCCAGGACATATTATCTAGAACAGGAGATAAGAGATGGATAAAAATCGTAACTAAATGGACTTTATTTGACGACAGCAGACCAAATGGGTTCCCGAAAAACACATGGCTTAACGATCTGGACCAATTCAATCATAGTTGGTATAATCAATCATGTCAAAAATAGAGCTATATGAATATCAATAGGGGATGCTTATGCCTTCGTTAGTGAGACAACTCTGCGGTCAGAGTAACAAAAATATCTTAGGATTAGTGGTTCAGTTTAAAATAAATTGACTGCTCGCGGTACACAGAAAATCAGGAATCCCTCAGTTTATATTAGCGCAATCTTAAGTAACATCCAATTTACCCAAAAACTGAACTTACTTGATCACTATTTAAAGCATTTAACCATCTCCAATTGGGCTCTGCAAAAGTCTGAAAAAAAATCCTCAAATTCATTGCTGCTTTCTTATTGTTATGTAAGCCATTAGTATAAAAAGGCAAATTTTATTTCTAAAAATTTCGTCTATTTGTCAGACCAATCCAACCGAATCATTTGTCTTCGGGTCAACAATAAATAAAAATGCTTTCAAAAAGTTTATTTCTATTTTTAATCTGCACTCCTGCAGCACAAAAATATAGAACGTTGAACACCGACAATACCTAACACACACAAAAAAATATTTTTATTGATTTACACATAAATAATTAATTAGTTATTCTATTGCTTTCCACTAATTTATTTTCATATTTTTGTTTTCATTTCAGGTGAGCTAACTATGCCATTCAAGCATGACAAATGTGAGTGCGTTAGTGAGTCCTCGTGTTCAGAAGCTCGGAAAACTACGAGTATTCTATCCCATGGCTTCCTGTGCCAATGCCAATAAATAAACAAACATGCAATTTACCTCTCAATTTATCGATTCCCCTGTTTCGACTCACTGATTCGTGTTTGAATATTTGCTGGTGTGAAACATGCCTTCAAAAACAAAAATAAAAGGATACGCCAGTGAGTATAGACAGGATGCAAAAAAACCATATCACATTAACCCCAGAACAGCGCTAAATCATTTACATAAATAAAATTCCGATATTGTCAATTGGTCGGTTCGATGATTATGTCAATGTTTTACAATTCTGAGCATCCAATGTGTCAGCGCCCTAAAACTTCTTTACGAGTATGTGTGTGCGTCTAATCATGTAGGTGTGTGCGAATATGCATGCAGTCAATTTTATAATATTAATGCGTATGTAAGCTTTGGCCAAAAAATAATAAACTATTTTTGTTTTGTTTGGCCGAGAGTAGGTATTGTGCTGCCCCCTTGCGGTTGGCCAAAAACAACTTTTACTGACATTTCTACAACACATTGGGGAATAATAAATTATTTGACGACTTTTCTCTTTCCATTTTCATTCATTGCTAGGCGAGCCCGGGCAGTAGGTACTCCTATCCAATTTATGAATCTATCAGGAGAGAAGATATGCCTTTGTATAGGTCTAGGTTATATGAAAACAAAATATAGTGCAAGGGCTGTAACATAAATCTTGAAACCACATTAAGTCTCTCTTTCCTGTTTGTCCTCTAAAGGGTGAGGCGCACAATTTCGCACAGAATTCTATATTTCATAATACGTTTCTGTGCATAACGTTGGCTGCTCTCAATTCACAGAGATAACGTGAGAGGCAAAACAAAATTTAGCCATTGGGGAATTTCAAAATTCAAATTCGGATATGCAAATAATTAAACTTAATAGATAAAGCAGTTAAGTTGAATTATTACAAAACACACACAGAATGCAGACCTTGAATATCGTTTCAAGTGAAAAACGATTTATTAAATTTTTTGCTTCGTGTCATGTTGCCAAACCAGAGTGCATAATTTATTAGGCTTTTAAGAGAAGGCTGAAAATATTTTTTAAAGAGATATTTTTTTCTGTTCATTTGATTAAGTTTAATTATTTGATAGTGTTGAATGATGTGCATATACTTGATTGATAGAAATGTCAAATGATTTTACAGGGCATTCAAGTTTCTTCTCTCCAGGGTCATGTTAACGCTTGTCAACAAGCAGATTAAGAAATATCTTGAAGGACGAAAGCTCTTTTATGACTGATGGTAAGGATTTGTAAAATAGGTTCACTGGTGATTTGATGATACATCTCACCAATAAATATTTACATCAATTTGCTTGATATTTCAAAAGCAAAATGGATTAAAGTTCGAATTAAAATAAATAGATATTGATGTGCCACAAGGCTGCATTTTTCCTCCGACACTGTTCATTATTTTCATATATGATATCTTGTCTCAGACTTCTTATCCAATTCATTGTTTGGCTGACGACAGAAACCTCTGGTTTTCATATCTTTTTCCAGATTCTAAAAATAAATTTGGTGGTGCAACAGCTCGAAGTGAACCAGGACCTATAGTGACTTACAGCTCTCAATCATTCCTGTGTGCGTGTTACCAGAAACGGAGGGAACCTACAATTTTCTGCCGATTCCGAACGACTAAGGAGCAGCACAAGAGATACTCTTGGAGGATTTGTCAATTCCTCGCAAGAAGCAGTACACCTCTGAAAAAAACTTTCTTGCAGCGGCTGAGAATCAAACTCGAGACCTACCGCATGACAGTCCAACGCACTAACCATTATGCCAAGGGGTACTACTTTTTCCAGATTCAGAACCTAGTTATTCGTCTGAAACGGCAGCGTATGCTTAGCTTATTATTTTGCGATCTCAACAGCATTATGCAATAGGGTATTAAGGGAATTAAATGCTTCGAAAACACAAAGCTGTTTTTTGTCCGGCGCAAGTGATGTAAGCTACTCATGTCATTTTTCATCAATGACACTTGTGTTAAGGGTACTACGAAGCCTTCCATTGTCGGTATATATGACCTTCTCATATATATGGGTGGCTGCTCCTACTATTCATTGGACTTTTTTCGATAGAATCTAGGAAAAGGCTCTGAAACTTATCGCGGAAACATCCATTCCGAATGTCATTGTTTCTCTGAAACACAATCGTAACGTCTCCAATCCTTCTTTGTTGTATCGCTTTTTCTATCAATAGTGCTCAAATGTAATAGCCACTTGTATTCCTCCCCTCAAACTATTCCACCGTATAACTACAACAAAGCGTTCTGCAAAGAAATATGAAGGGGGATTTAATTGGAGGTACTATTTAAGAATGAATCTCTGTAATTGACAGTCATGCTTATTTTGACATTCTCATGAATAGTCTATTCGTTAGAATGATTCTATTCCTTCGAATGAACTTTCTTAATTTTGAGATTCGAACGAATAACATTAATTTGCGAAAGATAACATAAAATGAACTTCAAAAAAGATTCATTTTAATTGTCAGCTGTTTGACATTTACTATATTTCTATTTGAATTAGTATGACCGTTTTACATTTTTTTTGTTTCTAAACATTTTATAGATGTTGGATAAATAATCAAGAAACAAAATAAATAATACACTTTTTCATTATAAAGTAAAGTTTAACCATAAAGAACTACATATTTATTACATTTTTTGTGTCAACTCAGCTGTTTTGAAACTATTCTTAAAAAAATAAGTTGGTCACACTAAAATATCAAAAACAAAAGAGAAGTGCTTGTGAAATGTCAAAATCAAAAGGTGAAATCTTTGTTTATTTGTAATTGTTTTGGTTATTGTTTAATAATTTAAATTTCTTGGATAAAAACATAAAATAATAAATAAAAATATGGCATTTGTGTTGTTTATAAATCAAGATGGTATTGAAGAAGTGCAGAGGAGAAGGATAGTGGATGCTTTCTTTCTTTCCGTATCAACGCGGGTGGTAAAAAAAAACCCTTTGCTACCTCCGGGTTTTCTTCCACTATTTTAATTAACTTTTGCTTTTGTTCACGGTTTTTCCAGTTGGAATACGACCTTTAAACATAAAACAACAAAAAAAAAATAATAAAAGTAATTTATTTTCCATGAAATAATTAAAAACTTGCATGTTTTGTTGTTTACTCGACAGAAAAATTCAAACGACACAAAAATGACATTTAACTCTATTCTTTCGAATGTCAAAATTGAATTAGCTTTCGCAAATGAATGAACTTTCTATGGATTGGGTGAACTTTCGATTTGTTCGATTAACATTCTAATCGCCGAGTCTCAAAATTAAGTTTCAACGAATTCGACTCACTTTCTAACGAAAGAGAATGTCAAAATAAGCACCAGTACATATGTCCGAAGTTGGACCCTCGAGTAAACTGTTGGCCATTCCGAAAAAATTAAACATGAATGTAACTAGAGTTAAATGATTGAAATTCCTTCTTTAAATTTTTAAATTATCTCCTAAAATAGTCTGAGTTCAAAAACTGGAATGCTGTTTGATTTTGATTTTTAGAAAAAATGAGAATTTATGCACATACATTTTCAAAAATCTTTAGAGGAGTTTTATTGGTAAATAAATTTTTTATATACGAAATTTATGAAAATTTAAACCAATCTTAAGCATTTTAATTAACTTTCAACTGGCGCGGGTGTATTTTGGCGGCTTGTGGAGGCCATGTTGTTTTGATGACATCTGTCAAATCTGATGTATATTATTCACTTATTGGTGCCAAATCACTATAACAATCACTATTGAACAAATAGTGTAAACGTTGAGGCCCATTTTATGGTAGGCGTGTTGGCCTTTTATAGTTAACTCTTCGAGGTATATGGTGGCCAAATTTCGGACGACCGGTTGGTGGGTTAACAATCAGTCAACATTCGTACGTCAAAAAACCCAAATATTCCTGGAACGCGTACAGCAGAACCCAAAGCAGTCGATTCCTCGCTGCGCCATTTAGGAGAATATAGTTATACGAATATGTTAACAGGCCATCGCTCAAATTCAGCTGGATCTGTGTGGTAGAGTGATTGAAATTTAGACCAAGCGAATCCGTGCCAGCCTGAGAAGCCAAGGCGGACATTTGAACGATGTTATATTTCGAACTTAAGGGCATACATGAGTCTTTCAAATGAAAAATTAATGTTGATAGTATATCACACACAGCTTGTTTCATATCATTTCAACATCTACCAGACCTTATTGAAATACTTTTTACATTAAGGGAAATAATTTTAGAAACAATCGTTCACCCCTTTCCAAAATGTTGAATTTTTAAAACAAAAATATGATTTTTTTTTCCAAAAATCGTAAAAATATTTTTTTCAATTTTAAGAAGCTCTTGTCTTAAGATTTTGGGCAAAATCGGTGAAACCGTTGATGAGAAAGTGGAAAATAAAACAAAACATTCTATGACAGGTACCGTTTATAACATTTTTTTCAAAATTTTTGTTGTTAAGTAAAATATACACCATGTCTACAACAGTACACATTATTTTAGTTAAAATAAAATTAAGGCCTCACAGCTCGAAGAGAAACAGTGCTTTGCGACTTACAACTCATAAGTAATCCTTTAGGCGTGTTGTCGGCAGTATTTGTATTATCTGCTAAGATGACAAGGCTTTGCATGACAAGATATATACTTTGAAAAAACTGTCACTTATCATAAGTGACAGTTCGCTATTTCTACGTAGGTAGAAATGGCAAACACTAACAGTCTATAGGCCTGTGGCCCAATTAGCGCAGAAGTTTGCCATTTTAATACCATAATTCGTATGAGTCTATAGATGGAATCGATATGGGAAATTTTGAACATTCTCGTTGAGTCATCCAATTTGGACTGATTTCTAAAAGAAGAAAGGTTCTAGTAGATTTTGATGTATCTCATTGTGTGTTTGCTTTTCTACAATCATCCGAAATTTGAATCACTCACTCAACCGGGTCACCACACTCATCCGAGTGGTACAGAAACATTAGCTACTCCGATTGAGTTATCATCGGGCCCCCACACCGTAAGCTTTCGGTAAAGCCCTTAGTCCACTAGCTGGTGATCTAAGGAATCAAACGGAGGACACGAAACAGAAGTAACCGAAGTTCAGCCTAGAGCCAATTTGTTTCACTGAAAAATGAAAAATACCCTACCTAATGATTGTGCTCTAAATTTTGGCATAGCAGGGCATTTGCCGAAGAAATTGAGGACTGTTTTCTTTTCCCGATGGTCCCCACAGCTACGAGTATGACAGTGAGTGTTGAGGAATGTTAAGCTTCGCTGCATGCTCTTCTATTGGCCAGTGTCCGCTTTAGGTAGCTACTGTCTATGTCTTGCCCGGTTCTTCTGCTAATCAGATTAAGCGTTGGGTATATATTATAAGTTAGCAAAATCTTTCTAGATATAATGCAGTTATAGTTAAACTGCTCCACTTACGGTTTGATTCCTAAAGAAAAGCTGAGAGAATATTGCCCTTCATAACTCCAGCTGAATTGTGTGTCTTTCTGCAAGTGAGCTACGAAGGGCTGATCCTTTGCCTGGCCAGCTTATCCACCCGTTCATTCCCATCTATAGTGGTTAATATTGGGTGCAGCTAGCTCATTTCCATTGCTGGACCAATTCGGAGGATTATGTTCTAGAATTAATGGCTTTAACAGCCGCCTGACTGTCTGTGATAATAACCGAATTCCGGTTTTGGTTTGACCTTCCATGGTTCCCCGATAGCCAGTAATTTAGCTTGAAAAACACATTAGCAAAGTCGGGCAGTACCCTAGAAAAACATTTTTTCAGCTGCCTTTAGGATGCATTGATTGGAATTATTCAAAAATATAGTGCGTTGAACGAAATCTCGGAAGAAATTACCCTAGTTTAAACACTGTCATTATGTCAGCCAGCCAAGTAGTCAAAGAAATCATCATTTACTATCAACTAATATAGGATTGTATGGCTTGGCTCAAGGATCTTTAAGATTTCGACAAGAATAACAATATCACAACAAGGTACCCAATGGACCTATATCGAAAGAAGCTCCTTAGCGGAAAGAGAATCAATAATACTTATACCCTTAACAGGTCCAGAGTCTATTGCAGGATAGGAGAAAATGTGTTTAAAAACAAAATCAAAATGGAAGAGGAGGAGGAGGAATTCTGGTACTAGTATTAAAATGTATTTAGTTTCTTGGTCACAAGGGGCTCTTATCGATAGTGGGATGCAGACTGGTCTTCACTTAATCGACAAAAGATAGAATTAAGTTTTTCAGGCATGAATTTGTAAGCAGTTTTTGCTTTTTCATTAAAAAGTTCTGTCAAGATCAAAATTCTAGATCTTCATTCAAAGAAAAGTTATGTGAACAAACATGAGAAACTTAAGGTATTCTTTTCAGCAAAACAATTAAATGGATTAGAAGTAACGGATAGGAAATAATTGAATAATATGATAAAAAGAGTCGGAAACAAAACAGAACCCTGAGGTACCCCAGAATTTACTTTTGTCTATATCAGGTTTACAAATATCTTGTACGACTTGCAATTCACGACCTGAATCGTAATACACTCACAGGCACTATTATCCGAGCACCTGCGGTAAAATAAGGTTTATATTGGTAATTTATTATTTGAGACGCTAGAAAAATGCCACTCGTTGAACCTGGTGTAGCTGGAGCAGTGGCTTTAACTAATGCAGGGTAAAGCCAACGTCGTATTGCTCATACGCTTGGTGTACCTAAAACTACGATTAGGGATGCCATGAGACAATTTAGGGAAACAAGCTCATACACGAGGAGGCCAGGTCAAGGTCGTCATCGATGCACTTCAGCTCGGTATGATCGCTTTGTCGTCAGCAATATACTGAGAAATCGGTTTTGGACCGCCACTGAAACTCGTACACGTCTTTTTGAGGTTAGGAATATTAGTGTGAGTGAACGCACCATCAGAAGAAGGTTGACAGAATTGAACATCACAGCTTTTGGACCAGCGCGCGCCCCCAAATTTCTCCCACAGCAAGACTTCGTTTTGCGCGAGAATATGTTAACTGGACTGTAGAGGAATTGAAGGACGTCCTATTCTCAGACGAAAGCGGAATAGATCTACGAGGTCCAGACGTCAACGTGGGTTACCAAGGAGAGTCTCTAATGGTTTGGGGAGTTATCAGTTATGAAGCTCGGTAGAGGCAGTGTGAACGCTCAGATATACGTGGAAAACGTTTTAAAAGACAATGTGGCAACGCACGATGCCATACCGCAAATTCTGTAACTAACTACATAAATGAGGTCGGGATTCCAGTTTTGCGATGATGATCACGCAGTCCAGATCTCAACCATATCGAGCATATTTGGGAGCGAGAACACATGCCCTTACCACTCTAGGAGAGCTTAAGACAGCTGCAGTAGAGCACAATATCTCTCAGTCGGATATTCAGGACATCATTGACGGATTGTCATTGAGTTTTTCTATGACTTCTGAAAGAAGGTTTTTCTATGAATTCTGAAAGAAGGGATCCGAGTAGGCGGGCAATAATTAGAGGGAAAAGATTTGCCTTTTTTGGGCCAATACTGGACGAATGGTATTTTCAATCCACTCGGGAAAGAAACACCATTAGAGTAGGTCAGATGGAAAATTGTTTTGCCAACCGTGCAGAACACTGTAAGCTCTATTATCTGGGCCAGCTGATATGAGTTCATCAGGCTCTTTAAAAGTTCTTTCAACTGTACCAGTGGGAAATAAAATCGTCTCATGAAATTGTTAGCGCTCTCTGGAAGAGTATAAATCATAATACTTTCTGTCAGTCTCGAATTGACAACAAATTCACGGAAATTGGCTTTTGCAAATGAGCTTAGAGAATTTCGTAGATATTTTTCTTAAAAATCACCAAAAATCTTTGCTACCTCCTTGTAGTATTTGTTGCCTTAATTGTTGGTCATGTGAAATATGGATTGGCTGAATATGGCTAATACTTGGCTTTCTAGCTTACTTGAACTAATTCCCGTAAAAGTTACCTTAGAACATCGGCCACTTATTTCCCTCATCTTAACAGTGCTTTAAAGCTATTAATAAGTGCCAGTACACAATCTCTTTAAAATAAATAGGCGCCTATGTATCTGAGTTTCTTTGTAAGGAAAGTTCAAATCTGCCTTAATACTTTGAAAATAACAATTTATAAAAGCCAAGCAAAATGTGCTCTTCCTTCTGTGTTTCTTTTATCCCTCGCAACAATCTTGTCATTGTCACTCTATAATAAATTGTTTATGACGCCTGGTCTGTCCAATTTATCATCAATAATCGAGTTATTAATACTGAATGTGTTGCCATCAGGCTGAGACAATCATTATTATTTATTTTTATTTTTTTTTTATAATATTCAAGTGAATAAATTTAATATTCTCATCGATATAATCGTTATCGTTACCTCTCAACTTTTCCTCTGACAGATGCCCATATATTAAAGCTCTATGACTAAGTCGATGTCATTTTTTGTTTTTTTTCTCTTATCCTCTTTCCATATTATTATTACCTCGCATTTTCCAGTTCTAAGGACCCTGGACCCGTAGATGACATTGAAAAATGTGGATTTTATGCAAAGTGCTTGGGAAAATGTGCTTGTAAAAATTAAAACGAAGTTAAAACCAAAAAAAAAATAATAATAAACTAAAATAATATGAAAAATGTCTGCTACAAAAAAAATAAATATAATAAAATATTCGAAGAAGGTTTGTTTTTTTTTCGGAACTTTGTCATTGAAGTGGTTCTAGTATGGAATTTTTGTTTGTGTTGGAAAAAGCAGTAATTTATGTTGGAATGGTGATGGGTTTATTGAAAAAATGTTTTGAGCTGTAATTACAAATATAAAGAACAAACCAACCTAGTCATAGTGGACTGCAAACCTTCTACGAGCCTAAGCCTTTATTCTGCAAATCCCTTAAGCCCATGCGTCTATTTTTGTTTTCACTGGTAAAATTTTGAGAGTTAATATTATCTACTGATATTACAATACCACGATTTATTAAATTTATACATTTTTTTAAAGTCTGATTTTGAGATGTTTTGCCAACGTTAAACTTTCTGAGAAGGTAATAATTGCAGGAGTTTTCAGAATATACATTTGAATATTTTTTGTAACGTCATACTCTCTTAGCAAAAACTTCGACTCTTGTTAAAGTACCAAAATGGAAGAACACGCTAGAATAGATACTACAGCTGTGTATTATGTATGTTAGAGACTTTTAAGGATAAAAAATAATATCATATAATAAAACGGCAAACATGTTTTTTGTGGTACACTTTTCTCCAAAAGTATTTAACCGATTTCGATAAATTTTATATGGTTGAAAAGCCACAGTTACGGAGATGTGCAGAATATATTTGAGACACGTATTTACACACTGTGGGTCATTTTTGTTTTTGCACTGTCGAACACTTTGTATATTACATAAAATAAAATTTAATTTAATAAATTTGCTTGAAAACACTGCCAATAATATAAATAATAAATAATAAATAAATTGGCACTCGAATTTCGAGAGCTGGGTCGGCTAGTATTTTTAAAAAGATGAACCTTCCTCACCCTCGTTCTATCGACTGGTTGTCACCTATGATCATCGCTGATCAATAACCAGATCAAGAAATATCTCGAAGACAGAAGTCTTCTTAATTAACGGCAAAACGGCTTTCGCAGGAAGTATTCCACTGGTGATATGATGGCATATCTCACCGGATAGTGGAATAGATCTTTACTTTGTTTTGGAGACAGTTAGATTATTGCGCTTTATATTTCTTAGGAATTTGATATATTTTAATACCATGCTCTCTTATCAAAAAGGTGTGCGTTCGGTAGCAATGAAACCCTTAATGTTTAGATTAGAAATTACCTTCTGGATCGTTCAATACATGTTGTATTGGATGGTTTCAAGTCTGGTCCTTATAAAATTAACGTAGGTGTACCACAGGGCTCCGTTTTGTCTCCGACTCTCTTCCTCATTTGTATTAAGAATCTCTTGCCTGAAACTTCTAATCCACTTAATTGTTTTGCCGATGACTCTACATTCAGTTTCTTATATTCGTTCTCAAACTTACGTTCATCTGCTTCGCAAGTTGAATTGCAACAGTATCATAAAATAAGCTCATTAAACTCAGATTTGGTAAAAGGGGTCTTAATAATCTTTTGGAGTTTAATGCTTCGAAAACTCAATGCTGGCTATTGTCATTAAAGCAAAATTTACTCCTTATGGCATTGTTTTTGAATGATACTTGCATCGAAAGATCCAAAAAGCTCTTAGTACTCGGTATGTGTGTCAGCGATGATTTTCGTTGGAATTACCATATTCTCGAGACCGCAAAAGACGCTGCTAAATTCTTAGGATTTCTATACCGATATTTAAAATTGTTCACCCTCTTCATGAACCGTTTATACGTCCAAAGCCCGAGTTAGACTGATATCTGTGAATAGCTTTAAAACTGATAAGAAACAGGTCTTTAATGGAATCATTCCCATCTCTTGAACACCGTTGGAATGTTTCATGTCTTTCTGTGCTTTACCGCCTCTTTCACAAACAATACTTAAACTATGGCTAGGACTCTAGCTAAGCTAAGACATTCACAAAACAGGAGATAGGTGCTGGTCTTGCTACTCAGTATTGTAGCTACTCAATAAGTTACAAAAGAAGTAAAAGAAGTAATACACATGACTCTGACAAAACCCCACAATACTGGACAATTTTTTTTACAGAGACTTCATAGTGTCAAAAGCCTTTCAAGAGTGTAAGAGTGTTAGTAGTGAAATGTGGTCACTGTCCAGTATGGTCATCTTATTTGTTACTTCAAAGATGACGAAAGGTTAGGTGGAATTACAGCTGTAAATCGGTATCAAACCCAACTACAAAATAAATAAAAAGCAATTACTGCTCATAGAGAAATCAAACCTAGTGACTTACAGATTTTAGCCATTTCTATGTGCATGTTAGCAAGAATGGAGGGGATCTTGAATTTTTGCATATTCCGAACGTCTAATGAGCAGCACTTTTCATGAGAAGACATATACACTTAGTGGATTTGTCACTTCGTGGCAAGAGGCAGTAACCCCCGAAAACTCCACTTTGCTGTGGCTAGGAATCAAATCCGCATGACAGTCCAACGCACGCCTCTACCATTATACCAAGAGAAACTGGAAAAACCAGACCGGCAGGCACTTAACAGGTATTTTAACTGTGAACTGGTTTATTTCTTTTTCTTCAACGATCACGTACTATTCATCTATCCAATTCTTAACCTCATGGACGTAGTGAACTAAAACACCATTGTGTTGGTAATATATTGAAAAAAGTCGAATCAGTGCAATGTTCTCCAATAGTTCTGGCAAATAGCTCGTAAGAGCTTCAGGTAGTGGGTGGTACTTTGAATGGACAGATTAGATTGTTAATTTCACTGTACTCTCATGTTGCTGAATTTATGTTGAACTGTTTCATAATGTGTGAAATTCACCCTCAAACCATTATTGCAGTTCTTGGTCTAATAACTTCTGACTGCGCCAAAACCTATTTTCAAGTAGATAACTAATTTGAAATTAACTTGTATATTATTTAACACACATTAGGCTATTGGAATATAACTTTGTATGTAATACGACTACATAATGTAAATTTTGTTTCGCATGCAAATCTATAGAAAAGTTTACGTGATAAGAGTAACTTCAATCCAATCAATTGTATCTTAAATAACAACAAGGTACATGGAAAGTACAGTAAGGTTAAAAAATTAAGCTAATTTTTTGCAATGGATAAAGATCTAATTTGAATTTTATTTTATGAGCTTGTGAGAATTGTATCTTTAACTATCTGGATCAATTTTACTTTTCTTTTGATGGCGCTACAGAGCCTGGTGCTCCTTGGCCTCACTAAATATGCCTACCAGCGTTGCCGCGAAGTAAAAAGCAGAGAGGGCCATTTGGAAATTTTTTGAGGGCCATTTGACAAAAGTTGGGTCCAAATATACAAATAATATATAATCTTACAGACTACCGAATAAAAATTTTTTTTTTGAAAAATAGAAAAACCAAATAATGAATATGGAGCCAACAATATAAAATTATAAACTTAATCTAAAAGAATAAGTTAATACCACCAGATTACGAATTAGATATAAGCAATATGTGCTTCTTAGAAGATTCTCGACTTTGTTGAGAAAAAAATCAACATTTACAAATCCTGTTGGCTTCTCTAATGCATCGAGTCAAAGGTTCATTTAGACCATAATTTAATTTAAAAGGAAAAGGGATCGCAGATGCCTTAACGGAGCATACACAATTATTATTATTGAAAAATTTTTACGACGAACGAAAAGAGATTGTAGGCCAAGAAATTGACACCGAGTTTTATAAGTTGCGGTATGAATATTCCAGTTTAGACGATGTAGAACGATTGGAGAAAATTTTGTTTGTATGTTTTCAATCCTATTAGAATGAAATTGATAAAATGAATCCCAAATTACACAGCAATATTCCAATGATTTCTCCGCTTTAGTTCAGCCGCCATCCCTGTAGATAAAAAATCTTTCCTATCCTTCTTTCTCTTCATTAACTTCACGCCCGCGCTGTGTTGAAACATTTAAAGGGTAATCATAATCTCTTGAGCGCGTGTAGATTAAAAAAAAATAAAATGCACGACTGGATCGCACGAACTTGCTCTTATGTAAAAGTACTTTGGAATTTAAGATACATTTTATTAATATAAAACATGGATTTAATGAGATAATAATGTTCAAATGCATAAAATTGCCGTCTGGTTTCCGGAAAAGTATGAATTTATGCAAATAAACTTTAAAAAATCGTTTTATTATAAAATAAAATTTTTTATATAAGAAATTTCTCTAAAATTTTTCAAGAAAAAAATGTGGGATGCGAATTTTAAGTATTTAATAATATTGATTTTAGGAAATAATTTCAAAAAATAATCATAGGTTTTGAAGATATTGATTAAATTTTTTTTTTTTTTTTAAACCCAATAAATATTTTTTCGAATATTTTTATATACAATATTATTTTAAACTTAAGGGGACTCCTGCTAAAAATTTTGGGTTAAAATCCTTAGAGCCGTTAATGAGAAAGTCGAAAATCAAAAAAACCGGTCTATGGCAGGTACCCCTAATAACATTTTGCCCCAAAATTTTTTTTGACCAAAATATAGTCCATGTCCATAATATCACACTTAATTTTTTTTATCAAAATCGTTAGAGCCGTTTTCGAGATAAATAAGATTTTGCATTACGGATGTATGGGGGGTACCCTTAGTTTTGGAGCTAAAAAAAAAATTTCAATTTCTCCTCTAGGGAATCACCGAAGACTCTTAACTACCGAGATTGAAAGAAATAGGTCCAGTAGTTAAGGCTGTAGTAAGAGGTACAGACATACAGACACACTGAAACATGTTTTTTGTGTACTAAATTTTCCTTAAAATTTTTATAAAAAAAATTGATATGCAAATTGTTAGTATTTAATAAAATACATTTTTAAACGTAATCTAAAAATTTAATCGTGTATCGGTTTTCAAGATATTGAATTTTCAAAAAAAAAATTGTATTATTTTTTTAAAAATCCAAAAACTATTTTTTCGAAAAAAATTTCAGTTTATATTTTTGTAAATGCAAAGCAGCTCCTGCATAAAAATTTTGGTTAAAATCGTTAGAGCCGTTGGTGAGAAATTCGAAAATCAAAAAAACCGTTCTATGACAGGTACCCCTAAAAACATTTCCCCCAAATTTTTTTTCCACCAAAATATAGTCCATGTCCATAATATCACACTTAATTTTTTTTATGAAAATCGTTGGAGCCGTTTTCGAGATAAATAAGATTTTGCATTACGGGTGTATGGGGGGTACCCTTAGTTTTGGAGCTAAAAAAAAAATTTCAATTTCTCCTCTAGGGAATCACCGAAGACCCTTAACTACCGAGTTTGAAGAAAATACCTCCGGTAGTTTAGGCTGTAGTTCGAGGTACAGACATACAGACATACAGACATACAGACATACAGACATACAGACATACAGACAGACAGACGGGATTGTCGGACCCACTTTTTTCGTCTTCGCTATCATCGTGCTGTCAACTTTGATCAAAATCTCGAGTTCGATTTTTTTTCCAAATGCAGAACTTGCCCTATAGTACCTACCTATATCGCAAGTAAAAATGATGACCTTACATACGCAAACAAAAGAGATCGAAGAGTAAAAGGATCAGTGAAGTGAACCCTATACAGTTCCGATTAATGAATCCTAACACAGAGTTAGACTTAGCAATCAAAAAGCCTATATAGGATTTAAAGCAGAGTTTCGAATCAAAGATGATACCGAAATCTTTCTTTTCGTTAAGTATTGAGAGTTCCGTACCATAGAATACTGAAAAGGAACAGATGGTAAGCTCCTAAAAAATGATAAAGATTGACACTTTGATACGTTCAAGAAAAGCTGATTATATAAACGGGTTGGGTACGATTAACCGATTTTTAAAATGTCGATTTAAAAAAATCGATCTTCAAAATGTCGATTTTCAAAAAGTCGATTGATAAAAATGTCGACTGATTAAAATGTCGACTATCAAAAATTCGATTTTAAAAATGTCGACTCAAAAAATGTCGACAGTGGCAAAGTGAATGATGCTCACATGCATGTGGCGCCGCCACTGTCGATCATAGTTGTGCTTATTTTCTTATGAAAGAAACATTATTTTGGGTTGGGTACGATTACCCGCCTTTATAATCCCGCTTTTTAAAATCCCGCTTTTTAAAATCCCGTCTCTTATAATCCCGTTTTTTATCATCCCCTTTCTTATTACGACGAGTAAGCAGTGAGCTATGCAACCCCCCTGCTTGGGCACACTATAGGATTTGGGGTAGGTGCGAGGTTGGGTGTATGCGAAGTTTCCTTAGCATTTAAAGAATCGATGCGCTCCCCTTTTTTTTAATTTATAAAATTGAATTAATAATAAAATTTAGTTAACATATTAAAAGAGAGCATTCTTGTGTTATTTAACTCAATTTTGGATAAAAGTCGACATTTTCACCGACAAGTTTTCAGTCGACATTTTAATAGTCGAGATTTTAAACTGTCGACTTTTTTTTTTGTCGATCAAACTTCAGTCGACATTTTAACAGTCGATGAAATTTATATTTGTCCAGTCTACATTTTTTTTTTGTCGACATTTCGTACGTTTCCCTATATAAACACCATTCAGACAAGCGATGGAGATCACATTGGAGTAAATGACAATCATTAATTGTCGTAACAGGACGGAATATTTCAATGTCATCCGCAAACATCAAACAAGAAACATTTTTTAAGAAATCAGAGATATTATTGATCAGCAGCAAGAATAGAAGAGGGCCCAAGTGATTTCCTTGTAGTACTCCTGATGTGACCTCAATTACATCTGATAGTATGTCATCAATACGCGCAAACTGTTTTCTTCAGTTTAGGTAGGATTCCAACCACTTTAAAATATTTGAGTGGAAGCAAATGGATTCCAGTTTTTGTATTAGTATATGGTGGTTTACTCTTTCGAACGCCTTAGCAAAGTCGGTATACATAACATCTGTTTGGAAATCATTTTCAAAATTACTAATAATCTGATTACTAAATATTGCGAGGTTAGTTGTTGTTGACCTTCCAGTAACAAATCCATGTTGAAATGGGGAAATAATTTCTTTAAGAACAAAAGTAATCTTATCAGCGACAATTTTTTTTAAAATGTTTGGTTCTCGTATCGTTGATAAATTTGGTAATGAGGCGATAGTTAGAAACATCTTGCTTAGATCCTGATTTATGAATAGGAATAACGTACGAGATTTTCCAATCATCAAGAAAATAATCCTTTTCAAGATAAATGAATGAATTCAGTTTCATTTTAAGTATGGTTATTTGTATGTGGTGGAAATGGAAACACATTGTGGTGGCGATGCAAAGCGATGGTTTATATATAATTTTGTTAACCTTTTTAATTATTTTAAGCACGATATGATGTGATGTTAAATCTTCTAAAATTCAGATTTGGGGGCCATTTCCAATTGGCCCGGGCAAAGGGCCAAAATGTAATGACCCGATCGGGCACTTTGTGGCAACACTGATGTCTACCCAGTTAATTCCATCGCTAGGCCACCGACGACGTCTCCAACTTCGTGCACCATGTCGATAAAAATCGTTTTAACCTGGTCGCACCATCAAAGTTAAGGTCTGTCTTGGTTTGTTAAACTCTCTCGTATGGCGGCGTTTAATACTCAATCGAGGGTGAAGTGATGATCAATTCTAACGAGACGGATATCACCGGTAGACTGATTGAGGGGAGGAATGCAAATGGCTACTTCGAGTGAGCATTACTTTTGAAACAAGCGATAAAACACGGAAAGACATGAAACATTCCGACGGTGTTCAAGAGATGAGAATGATTCCATGATAGCTCTGTTTCCTATCAGTTTTAACGCTCTGTTCTGGATTCTATCTAATAAAAGAAGAAAAATTTGTCCATTAGAAGTTTCAGACAAAAGATTCTTTATAAAAATGAGAAAGAGAGTCGAAATAAAAACGGAACCCTGAGGAACACCAGCTAACGCATGCAATGTTGAATTTCTTTCTTTGGACGGTCTTCGCTTTCTTTTCGTGTGACAGTCGGGCTCTGAACTTTGTCACAATAAGAAAGTGGTCAGATTCCACGTTTACACCCCGGAAAGTTCACATGTTCATGATGTTAGACGCGTGCTTTGCGCCAATTAGCACGTGGTCGATTCGGTTGGCGGTTCGACCATCTGGAGTTCGCCAAGTTGATGTGTGTATCCTTCGTCTGGGGAACCTAGTGCTACATATCACCGTATTCTGAGCTACAGCAAAGTCGATTAGTCGGAAGCCGTCATCTGTTGTCGTTTCGTGGAGGCTGTGCTGTTCAACTAATGTGCTAAAGATATTTTTGTTCCGCATCGCTTCCCATAGATCAGCGAAATCAAGCATCATTGTGCGTGGTTAGTACTTGGAAGGGGGACAGTTCAAGTACCAACAGTGTGCTGTTGACATGTGTTTCTTCTGTTGTTCTTTCTTTTTGTGTGACTCTCTCTGTTGTGCCGATGGCCTCAGTCTCCTGTGCTTTCAGTGTCTCTACTTCATAGATTTATCTACGGAGTAGTGTAATATGTAATGTAATGTATTTTCCTTCCCGACTTTAGCATTGAACTCTCCGAGCACGACTTTGACATCGTACTCCGGACAGGCTCCGTACGTCCGTCCAGAAGGTCGTAAAACTCCACATTTTAAGACTTCTTAGCTTCATCGGTAGGAGCGTGTGCACATATTAGGCTAATGTTTTGAAAGGTTCCTGACGCATTTCATAGCCAGGCGATCGTTAATCGGCTTAAAATCGATGACTTTCGATCTGAGTCGATTTCCCACGACGAATCCGCGTGCTAACATGTGCAGTCTGTGATAACAGCTGTAATAAATGTCGCAATCTATTCTTTTCATTATTCCTGATCCTATCCATCGTATCTCCTGGATCGCCGTAATGTCTGCCTTGCACCGTGAGAGGACAGATTCAACTTTTTGAGTAGCATCTGGCGTAAGGAGTGTCCTAACATTCGAGGTTCATACTCGTAAATCGGAGTCCATTTTCGTTCCGGGTCTGGTTGCCAATTGAGGGAGGTCGTTCTTCGAGGCTTCTCTCGTCTCTCTCATAACAATAAGTATTTTTAACTTTGGTCGGGTCGTTAGCCCGACGCACTAACCTCCAATCTGTAGGGCCATGGGCTTGGTGTTGCTATTTTTTCCCTGGTCAACACTCGCACTTACAAGTTTAGCAAGTCATGACATAGAGCCAAGAGCAGTATCCGGCGGTTACCATCGAGGAGGTAATGTAAGAACTTGATGTGTAGGAAAAGATACAGCTCGAAGCCCCCAATTCCTACAACATCCAACCAACAAAACATAATATTGAACGATCCAGGCGGTAATTTCTAATAAAAAGAACGAGAGTTTCATTGATACCAAATGCACGCATTTTCGATAAGAGACCTTGATGCCAAGCTTTGTCAAATGCATTAGGAATATGAGGCACAATAATCTTACTTTTTTCCAAAACAATGTAAATATCTGTTCCACTTTTCTGTGAAATATGCCATCAGATCACCAATAAAACGATTGATTCAGAGCTTTCGATCTACGAGATATTTCTTGAGCTGGGTATTGATCAGCGATTCCATGAGAAGGAGGAGGAGAAAGGGTCATGTTTTTTAGGGACAGGCTGGACAAATGCTGTTTCCATCTTGCGGGGAAGATTCCAGAATAGTAGGAACGATGGATAAGCTTACGCAATTGTTTCGCCAGCGATGAAGAACACCTCTTTAGATGAATGATCATTACCATCATCATTAAGATTTCAAAGGCCTCTTGCAATTATGTGAGTTCGGAAATACATCTATTTAATTGAATGATTTATAATCTTAAGTACAAGAAGGGCGATTTTGCTGTCGGAGAGCTAGCAGCAAAAAGAGCTGCAAGTAAATTTCCCTTATCCGATGAACTAAACCCTAGTCGAATGGATGACTAGACGGTGGAGAAGCCAAACTGTCATATTTTTATATTTGATTTCTTCGTCTTTTATTCAAAACATTCTTATTTTCTTGAAAGCACTGTTTTGAACTTGCCAGAGCTACAAAAATCCTTGCTAGCATCAGGTTTGAAATTTTTTTTCCAGTAGTTGTTTGACTTCAATAGAATCATTCGGAAGCCATAGCTTTTCCTTTTATTGTAAGCTTCTTTAAAGGAATTTTTGAACTAGCTCTTAGTCTTTTCTTGAGTCAATGAAAATGCTCCTAAGTCTAGCTTATGTCTCACTCTCATTCGAAGATTGCGTTTGTGGTACTTGCTGGATTTCCAGGTCTAACTTTTTTTCCCTGAATTTGCTAAAAAGCATTTACCTTTTCCTCAATATAATATTTTCTGGTGCTTTGCAAATTTTTAGAAATTAAATACTCTGAACTGAACCTGTCCTCCGAAAAAGCAGCTAACATTTTTCGAACCTCACTGTGTGTGTTACACATATTAAAAAAATTTGACAAAATAAAAACTGGTTCATATGCTCGAACGCGAGTTCCAATCCGAAAAAAAAAAATATAATTCATCAAAGTGTCAAAAAAAATTGTTTCAGCCAGAGAGATAGATTGATGGCCGGGCGTCGGGGTACAGCTTTTGGATGAGTTGTTGTATCTTTGGCATAGTTTGTATTGGTGTCGGAGAGAGGTAGTGAGTGATGGGATCTAGGATGTGCCTGCAAACACTCGTGAGTGAGTGAGTCTAGTACCTATAGATATGTGGCAGGAGGAGCATCATCATCAGGGTAGTGGTTCTATTTTTTACTGCCTTATACCTTCTATGGTTTCAACACAAAACCAAAAAGCTTCTACTGCATGGAGAAACAAAAGTTTGATGTATGTTTGGGGTTGAATGTCAACTGCCACAAATCAAACATTTTCCAAATGACATTGAGTGGGTCCTGCTGGCTGGTGGATGTGTACAATGCGTGTTTATGCAGCTGTATATACATAGGTTGTTCCTGTTCCTATTATTCTGGTGTTTGGTTTGTAGCTAGGTATACCTACTAGGAGCGTTCTATTTTTTTTTTTTTTTTGTAATCGATTAATCTGAGTTTGTTTAGTGACAAAGCGGGTAGATGAACGTATTGTAATTCATCAGGATGAGATATGATTTATTGGTTTAAGCTTTTTTCTAAATAAACTTTGTTGTTTCGATTTAGTTGATGGGTTTCGCTATATTTTAGGCAGCTGATTGATGTATTTGTGTTTTTTTTTTTTTCAGTTTCGTTATTCGGCTTTGTGTTAGATTTATATGCAATATAAAGTTGGATGAACTGTTTTTGTTTCTAACAACGAAAAAAAATATATAATCCATTATATATTTGGATCAGCAAAATATTTGATAGAACGATATAGCTACAGTTAAAAGTATTTAAAAAAATTGGAAAATCAATAATTCCATTTGCGGCAATTTATTTAATTAAGTAAAAATATAGAAAATCTAAGACCAGTTTAGCAAAAAAGTGTAACATCAGCTCAGCAAATGCAAGAAAACGTGAAGTACATATTTATTTATATAATCGCACCTCCGGTGGTACAACGACATAAGTGCAACATAAAAATGTATTTCTTTTTTAATGGACCAAACTATTTTTAAAAAAGGAATGAAACATAGTTCTTGTCAGTTGGTAGTTAGTATAAGTAAACGTAAAAGTCATTTTAAATTAAAGAAACTTAAGAAATGATAATAAAAAAGGCTCATAGTAGCTTGAAATAATATTATTTTTAAGCAGGATTAACATATCTGCGTCTTACCTTGGGGCCAATGGTATTTCAGATTAGTATGCGGGTTTTGAATTTATACTTTGCAACCCTTTTGTCGCAGAAGAGCATCGATTTACCGTTTTAAATTGAACTTGTTCCCAGGTTATGTTATAATTTGTTTTGCCTTTTTCAAAGAGTTTGATTTCTGACATTTTAGTCTGATCTTCTTACCAAGTTTAAGTAATTGCTTAACCTATTCTTCTGCTGACCACCACAATTGTCGGTGTAAAACACCACGTGCTGGGCTTTTAAAAAAATAAAATGCACAACTGGGTCGCACGAACTTGCTCCTATGTAATCGACTAGGAATTTTAAAAACGAATGTTATTACAGAAAACGGTTAATAAGGATAAAATTAATTTTTAAATTCTTTTAGTAGTAAGAGAAAAAAACAGAATGCTATCCAACTATGAATTTATGCAAGAAAAAAATTATAAGTCGTTGTAGTGATTTCTTAAAAAAAGCTTTTATATACAAACTTTTTAAAAGCTTTTTAAGAAAAAATTTAGGTACGCCAATTTAAAGTTTTTATTATTGTTCGAATAAAAATTAAATTTACGAAAAGAAATATGGACCCGTTTCGGAGATATCGAATTTTCAAAAAAAAAAAAATAGATTTTTTTTTTTCAAAAATTCAAAAAATATTTATTTTAAAGTTTTGAAATGCAATGTGCTTAAGACTTTTTAGAAGCTTCTCTTTAAAAATTTTCATTATGATCTGTTATGTGGATAATGAGAAATTCAAAATTCGAAAAAAATGGTTCTATGGTAGGTACAAGCTGTAATATCTTTATTAAAAATTTTTTCTATTAAATTAAAGATCGTAAAAATTAATTGAAAGGAAAAAAATTTTATCAAAATTCTAGGTGCCGTTTTCGAGAAAAATACGATTTTTGAAAACCATTTTTTTTAATTTTTTAGCATTTGTATGGTAGGTACCTTAATTTTTAGGTAAAATAAAAAATTTTTTCTCACATTTTGTAGATTATATTGAGAAACTTTTATTTATCAAGTTTAAAAAAAATCTAGCATGGGGTTTTCGAAATATTGAGTTTTGAAAAAAAAAAATTGAAGTTTTTTTTTAAAAATCCAAAAAATTTTTTTTGAAAATTTGAGTACTCAGTTCTATTTATGTTTTTAGGGAGCTTTAGCAAAAAAAAAAAAGATCAAAATCGGTTGCACCGTTTTTGAGAAAATCAAAAAAAAAAAATGGTTCCATGGGGGGTACCCTCAATAACCATTTTTCGGAAAATTTTTTTCAACCAATACCTAGATTTAATTAAATGAAATTTTTCTGTATCTTTATTTTTAAAATCTGTCGAACAGTTTTTGAGAAAAAAAATGTTTATAAAATTTCGAAAAAAAATCGTATGGGGGGTACCGTTATTTTTGGTCTTAAAAAAAAAAAGAAAAAAACGTGTAGGGGGAAAAAATTAAAAATGATATCTACCAAGTTTAAAGAAAATCGGCCGAGTCGTTTAGCCTGTAGTCGAACAGACAGACAGAATTGCGATACCCGCTTTTTTAGTCTTCGCTATCATCGTAATGTTAACTTTGATCAAAATCTCGAGTTCGATTTTTTTTACGAATGCATAACTTGCCTTATAGTACCTATAAGTCGCAAGTAAAAATCATAAGTACACAAAATCCCATCTCGTTTGAACTTCTGTTCCTTAATGCCTTCTGTCAGAATTAACACACTGTGTGATCATTTATGATCTCCGATATCTTCAAATTTTAATTCAATGAAATGCTATCATCATTAAACTAGACCAAATTATCTCTTATTTTATTTATTGTAGCAGTTCAGTCTCGATTTATAAAAAACGCAGATATTCGTCCAACAGGAACTGGAAGAACAGATTGTAAGTCGTACGTTGCTAATACAATGTCGGATATGTTTTATTTGTCTTTGGTCTTTTCATCATGACTCAATTTTTTTTTTCTTGTAGCTTGTAAGAGCTTTCTAACTGCTCCCTTTCCTCTCCTATTGCATTTTTATAGGCTTCACAAATATCGCATTGATCCTTTTTTGGTATGAAGAATCCTACATCAAACTTATTATTAACGTTTTTCTGGAGATAAGTTCGTTCCGTTTTATAATGTCTATACATTTCAGCAATAGACAGGCCACCGTCTATAATTTCTCTTGAAGTCTGAGCTCTCAAATAATGACTTTCGATTCGTGGAATGGAGTTTATGTGTGTCCTTATAGAATCTAATATTTTCCTGTCGGTTTTCGGATGCTTTGGACTGCTTGCCTCGTTTATCTTCTTTGTTGATTTCTTCACCTAAAGCCTTATTCTAAATGATTGATCGAATAACTCTTTCAGAAATTGCAAAAGTGCTTGTCAATAATTGTTTGCAAACTCGAACGCTACTTCCATCATTCATTAAGAAAAAGGCACAATTTTGCCTCCTTGGTGTTTTTTAGATAGAGATATGCGACGGTATTTCACCTGCAGTGGTTCGATGCACGAGGTTAAGAAATCGCGGTTGACGTTGAAAAGAAGCGAGACTTTAATAATTTTTTAACAATTCGGCTCTTAAATTTTGATCAAATTTTGTTAAACATGCCAACTTACAACGATTAGAGCAACGTGGTCCCCATAACTTTTTCTTTCACAAACTTAGACCTTTTCGAAGCATAGCTTTGTCCTGAGTTACGCGGTTTCGAGATCCTTTTTTTTCCCTTTTACTTGCGATATACATAGGTACTGTAGGGCAAGTTCTGCATTTGAAAAAAAAATCGAACTTGAGATTTTGATCAAAGTTGACATTACGATAATACACTGAAAATAAAATCAAGGTATACCTACATATATCATGGTAAAAATGAAGGTTGATCTGATAAAAATTTTGTCAATATACGTCCAACAAAACGTTTTATCAAATTGATAAAAATTACAGAAATTTGTTGTGGTAACAAAAAATATTTTGTTGTATCCACAAATATATTTTGTAGTTTTGTAGTGCTAACAGATTGATTTGTTGAAATAACAAAAATATTTTGTCAATATGACAAAATTTCGTGGAATTTACAAAATTAATTTGTCATATTAACAATTCTTTTGTTGTATCAACAAATTTTTTTTTTTAATGTAGGTAGGTAGGTAGGTAGAGATGGTAGTCGCCAGCCAGCTGGGCCCGCGACTCAATTAGCGCTGGGGTGCGCCGTTTTGATACCATTAAACTCGTGTCAACCTAATAAGGATTAAGAACGGAAGAAAATGGCTTTTATATACTTTAGCGGAGCATTACTAAAGCCATTTTGTCGCATTCAGAAAGATAATCAGATCTTTGATTTTCTTCTCCGAAAGTTCGCTGGGGTCATCGAGGAAGGCTTTCCCAAAGGAAGCCATCCTGTAATTTGCTAAGGCGGGGCAATCGCAAAGAAAATGAACCACAGTTTCTTTTTCTTGTGGATCTCCACAACTACGGCAGTGTGGGTTTTTTAATGTTACAAATATGTTTTTTTTATTATTGGACTAACAAAATTGTTTTCTTAAATTAACGAAATATTTTGTCAATTTAACAAATTTCTTTTGTTGAATCCACAAAATTTATTTGTCAGTTTAATAAAAATGGTTAATTTCACAATTTTTTTTATTTCAAAATAGTTTTTTTTTGGATTTAAGTCCACAAAAATTGGCGTTTCGTCTCTACGATCTCACATCGCAAGAAACATTTTAAGCTGTATTAATGCTGGAAAAGCGCTGTCAGAGCTAATCTTAGAGCTCGTTTATTCAAAAAGACGCTTTAGATGAGCCTTTATAGCAAACATGGAGCCCACCTGCAGCTAATTCATTGAGTTTGAGAGCACTTTTTAGCTCCTTAAAGGTGCTTGTAAGTGTATGTTTTGTCAGCTAAAAGCTTTAATATACGCTCTAAAACTGAAATAGAGCCGCGTGTTCTTACGTGGAATTATAAACCATATTTCCTATTAGTATTAGTAAATACAAATCATATTATTGAACACGACGAGAAATTATTATTTGTATTGGTAAATCATCTTAGCATCAAAATTTATTTACATAGAACAATGAATAAATGTAATAATTAAAACCCATAATACGTTCTATGTGGGTTGATTTCTAAGTGCGATTTCATTTTCATCAGAAATGTTGATATTGTACTTCGTAATTTTTTTTTAATTTAATTTTGAACTTGAGAAAAAATATTTATTTTGCTAGTGCACTTTTTTGGATAAAGCTTCTGTGTTTTTCATGATTCTTTTCAAAATGCAGTCATCACAGCACTGTACTTAAATGGTTTTTTTTGTTTTATAAAATTCTTATAAATTCACCATTTTCTTAAACATGCATGAAGATTTAGCTTGCAGCTCTTAAATAACACTTAAAAAATTCTTTTGCTGTTAAAGAGCTATTTTAAAGGGTGCAGTATCGAAATGCTTATATGCTTTCCGACAGCTGATAAAAACATTATTATGGAGCGTATTTATCGAGCAGAAAGCTTTTAAACGTAAAAGAGCTAAAGATTGTTAAGAAACTCCATTATAGAGCTAGATTTTTAAATTCGTTTACCAAGAGCTGCAATCTGTTTTGAAATAAAGCTAGGGCTTTGCATTTAATTCTCTCAGAGCTATTTAAGAACATTTAAATAACATTTAGCTCCAACGATGTTACTTATTGGGACTGAATCACCTGTGAAGTCGTATTGACAATATACGCAATTTTTGTTAAGTTCAAGTAATATGCAACGGAATTGATGGTCTTATTAATCGAGGAGCGTTGACCTGCTTTCTCATAGATCCCTCAGAACCACAGGATCTCTAAGTTAAGCCATAAGAAGCGTAATAAGTTCTCCAAACAGCACAGCACTGTTTGGCGCATGCTGGTTGATTGCCATTGCCCAGCTCATCAGTGGGGTGGGTGCTTGTAACTGCCGCTAGACTACCATACAAAAAATCCCTAGCCCCTAATGAAAAAGGTATTTAAAAACTCAACAACTATTCATCTTAACATCGTCGTCAACAATCATCATCACTGACCTTCTTCCCCTCGTACTAAATTTTCAAAAATCACTCCATCATTCTATTTGAAAACACAGTGGCTTACTTAAAACCATTACCTTTTTCTTTTATATATATGTATTTTGTTTTTTGGTGTTCTAATTAAAATAAAAAATTTTATTTACGATGATCTTCTTAACTAAGATGATCGCTTTCTTTTTTTCTATTTTTTTTTATAAGTTTGGTGAGTGTTATCTTTAGGCGTGAGCACTCTTGGCGAAGTTACGAAATGAAAAGAACTTTTCTCGAAAATGCCGACTTATTTTGCTAAGGAAATTCGACACTGTAGAAACAAGTTCAATGTATCTTCGAAAGTTCGAGCATAGATGGTATAAATGATATATGATCATTCAGTTATAATATTAATTTTGAACGCATTCAACGCAGACCTTGCAATGATGAAGGTACGATTTTAAGGTGGGCCCACACAAATCTTACATCGATTGTCGAAATGTCATGATCAAAAAAATATTCGCAGAATCTTTAGGTTTCCTTATAAAATAATTTTATCTATCTGATAATTTTATTTTATCAATATTACAAAATAACTCAACCTCAAAATAAAAATACTAGTAATTTTAACAAAAATGTTTTCAAACAAAAAATATAAACACAATTTTTGTTGTTTTTATATTTTTGTTTCCATCTTCTTAAAAATGTTTTCATTTTTTGTTAAATTGACAAAAAAAAAATTAACAAAATCTTTGTGATATTGACAAACATATACAAAACAAATTTTTGGTAGATACAACAAACATTTTGTTAACATCACAAAAAAGTTGTGGTGTTACAAAGAATGCATTTTACGACGTTCTAGAGTAATAGAAAATAAAAAAACCGATGCATGCACCTTGAAAGAAAAACAGTGCGTTTGGGAGGAAATTGTATTTACAACTTCTTGCTAGCTTTAGTCATTTCCAACATAGTTTCAGGTATCCGAATGAATTTCGATCGATTTTTAGCGATGGTCCTGTTACTTTTGGTAATAAAATGCAAACGAAGGAGATGATTACATCAGCAAAATCAGCAATAGAGATTTGCATTGATCCAAGTATAAAAAAACGTAATGTAATCAGCTGTTGTGCGATTGCAGAAATATACCGGGACACAAAACAAATTTTACTGAAATGCTATCTTAATTTCACATTTTTAACATTGTCCACCTTTAAAGAGAGTACTCCACATATGGTCAAATAATTTTAAGGACCTTAACCACTGTTTGCTTGGTAAGACGAAACCTTTGGAAGAAATCTTCATCATCCCATTTTCCTATGTTAATTCTATCAGACCAGAAACATAGATGTTAAAAAAGAGCCAAGTTCTTCTATACAAAAACCTTTGTGTAACAAGTCAGGCGTGAAAAGTACTGAGATCTAAAAGTAGAATTACCTTTACAACCGAGCGGTTTGATTAAAAAAAAAACTTAGTCATTTTCTTTTTTTTTTTTCTTTTATATTATTTTATTTATTATCTTAAATTTTATTTTTACATTGTTTTTATATTTTTATTATTTGAGCAAAAGAAGCCGCTGTCCAAAGCGAGACTGCACTTCTTAAGTCAAGAGCGAAATTAGGACTAACGTAAAAATAATTATTTCATTTCCATCAAAGCCATGTTCATACAATATTATTGCTGATCTTGCAAAATTTGTAAACTGAACTTTCCCACGAGTTCATATTTTAATTTTAACGGGATGCGCGTGTGTTGGGTGTAGAGGAAAGAGGTGTGTAACCATTGTAGATTAGTTTTGCAAGTAATGCAAAAATGGCGTGGGAATCCGTTAGAAATTCATTAATGTGTTAGGCAAAGAGGAGTTTCCGGGGAAACGGGATTATGGGCTCAGGTGGTGTCTCGGACGTAACTGTAGTATGCCAAGTTCTTACTTCATGAAAGTTTAATACCGAATATTTAAAGTAGAGAAATATTGAAACAGCTACAATGTAATAGAGAAATTTCATAATTTAATGATTACTGACTAAAATTTGATGGGTTCACTTGTCAAGTTTTTAAAACCTTTCGAATTGGGCATAAAAAAAAACTTGCCAAGTAAGCCCATCAAATTTTAGTCAGGTAAACAAATGTTTTCTTTGTTCATTGTTTCATGTAAACACAACATAGAATATCAAATCGATCACTCTATTTCTAAGAAAAGTCATGAATTTTCAAGATGCATATGTATAGTTTCAAAATGACAATAAAAAGACACTTCGAATGAAAAATCTTAGGTTTCCTATTTTTCGATTTGAATGTATGTACATTAAGCTATACCGTTCTACCGAATTTCATCATTCTACAGCAAACGGAAGTGCTCCATATAAACTAAACATTTTCTCAGAAAGTGGGCGGATACAACGCTCCTGAATGGAAAACTCCAATTTTTATTTTTGGTCCTTTATATGCAATTTGAGCCCTATCGTTCTACCAAATTTCTTTGTTCTACTGCAATCGGAAGTGTGCCATATAATTTACATCATTTCTGAGGAAGTAGGCGGATACCACGCCCCTTAATGGAAAACCTCAAATTTTATATTTTTTTCTTTGTATGCAATTTAAGCACTACCGCTTTACCAAATTTCATCATCTTACAGCAGTCGGAAGTGGTCCATTCAACCAACACCAATTCAGAGAAAGTGGGCGGATACCACGCCCCTGAATGAAAAACCTCAAATTTTTAATTGTTTCCTCTGCTTTCATGACAAGACTTACCGTTGTGCAAAATTACAAGATTCTAGACTAAGAGCCCACAGCAATTTTTGGGTGTGATTGATAACAAAAAATAATTAGCATAATTAGTTAGGCCTTTAGTAGTTATTTACAAATGTGAACGTCTTGCATACTCTAGTGGGCGCAATAGTGCATTATAGTGCATTAAGTATGCAGTTCTTTCCAAATCCAAATAATTGTGATAACAACTTTGCCAAAATGTAGAGTTAAGCCCCCTGATTGCAAATATCGAGGTCCAAGACGTTTTACAGACAGCCTTCTGCCTGCCAGACGCGATAAGAATAGGCAACTTCTTGCACTAAGAAGGCCACCTTCAAAACGTCATGGACCTCGATATTTGCAATCAGGGCACTTAGCTGTTCATTTTGAAGTTATGGCAAATTTTTTTCCCCAATTTTTTAGAATAAGGAAAGAACTGCATACTTGATGCACTATAATGCACTATTGCGCCCACTAGAGTATGCAAGACGTTCACATTTGTAAATAACTACTAAAGGCCTAACTAATTATGCTAATTATTTTTTGTTATCAATCACACCCAAAAATTGCTGTGGGCTCTCGGTCTATTCTACGATGTCGGAAAGTGCTTCATAATTTTGATGATCTGTCTGTCAGTTACGGTTATTGTTATTTTTGAGGCCTTATATCTCCGGAACCGCTTATGCTAGAAAATTGAAATTTGGTGAGGCGCCTGTGCCAGACTAGCTTAGCAAATACTCGGAATTTTAAATTTCTGACTTCATTGGTACTGAAGATAGGAAGGGGTCAAAAATCGCCCGAATTTGTTCCTGTAAAACGGGTGTAGTTCCAGAACTTGGCTGGGCACTACCGTGCCCTTTGATCGGTTATTCTATACTGCCATCGTTCGGGTGCAAGCAAATTTTCGTCGTTCTCATCACTTATATTTATATCTGATGACAATTAATTTTTGCACAAAATAAACAAAACCTGATTGTCAGAGCTAAATGAGAATGAATAAATAGAAACACTTCAGTTAAATCCTATTAGCGCTCAAAATCGCTCTTAAAAGGTGTATTTTGTTGTTTTAGTAAAACACGTATTTAGATTAAATGTATAATTAGTTAATGAAGGAAACGTCAATTTAAATCGTTAAATGTGGGTGAATAAATTATATTTCTTTAAATCGATAAATTTCCCATTCTTAATGATAGAATTAAATTTTATTGAGGTTCAATAAATTGGCCCTAAGTTACTTTAAGTTAGGTTTAATTAAAAATAAAAAAAAAGATTACTTCTTAATATTGTAAGCGATACGGACGTTCGTCGTTGCGGTTAAACTTCTTATGTCATCTTCTTCATTGTCGCTCATCGTTCATCTGTCGTTAATCTTCTGTGTTATATCAGCTGTTCCTGACTTTCAATAAAGCTTTTAGGCACACTCCAAATAGGGTGATCCCACAATATTAACAAGGAATTTATTTTCAGTGTAGCGAAGACGAATAAATTAAGTCCGACAATTCAAACTGTCTGTCTGTATGTCTGTTTGTCTGTACCTCGATCCACAGCCTAAGCTCCTAGAGCTATTTTCATCAAACTCGGTACTTAAGGGTCTTCAGTGATTCCCTAGAGGGAAATTTGAATTTTTTTTATTAGCTTTAAAACTAACGGTACCTCCTATACACCCGTAATACATAAACAGCAGAAGTCCCCTTAAGTTTAAAATAATATTGTATATAAGAATATTCGGAAAAATATTTTTTTGGGATTTTTGAAAAAAAAATTCCAAGTTCCTGTGAACGATAATTTTTTGAAATTATTTCCTAAAATCTATACTCCTAAATACTTAAAGTTGGCATCCCAAATTCAGTTTTCGAAAAATTTTAAAGAAATTCGTTATACAAAAAATTACTTTAATAAAAAAATGATTTTTAAACTTCGTTTGCATAAATTCATACTTTTCCGTAAATCAGACGGCAATGCCATGCATTTGAACATTTTATCTCATTAAATCCATGTTTTATATTTATAAAATGTATTTTAAATTCCAAAGTACTTGTACATAAGAGCAAGTTCGTGCATTCCAGTCCTGCATTTTATTTTAAAAAAAAAACTTTGATTTTTTTTTAAACCCGATAAATATTTTTTAGAATATTTTTATAAACAATATTATTTTAAACTTAAGGGGTCTCCTGCTGAAAATTTTTCGTTAAAATCGTTACAGCCGTTAATAAGAAAGTTGAAAAAAAAAAACGGTTTTATGACAGATGCATTTTTTTTTTAATAACATTTTGCCCCAAAATTTGTTTGACCAAAATGTAGTCCATGTTCATAATATCACACCATTTTGCCCCGTTTTCCCCTACTGTCAAGTATAGAGTTTCCGTGGCTTAATTTCGCCCAGAAATTTAGATATTCACAGCTTCGAAAGCAATGTGCATCGCTGTGTCCTTTTCTTAACCACAATAGCTCAGAAAAAGTTAATTTTGTATTTAATAATTATTTTTTTTTTAAATTCACTCAGTTTGTTTATTTTTTGTTAATTACATTTAGTATTCTTTTTAAGGAAAAAAAATAATTTTTTTAAGAAAATGAACTGGGCTTTAATAATAAGTGAAGAAAATTAATACTCATTAACGTGTTTTTTTGAATAAAATGATATCAAATTGAAAAAAAACTACTTAAAAAACGAAAAAAATTGGGTTTGATGCAAAATTGCGGAGAAACGGTTATCCGCAGAAAAAAAGTCTCTGGACAAACTAAAACTGTAATAAATTCTTGATTGGTTGTAAAAAAAATCTTACGAATCGGACATAGTTTGGCAAAAATAAAGCCAGTTAATGGAAAAATCATAAAAACCATTATAACTCGAAAACGGGACGAAAACGAGAAAATGACCTAAGTTTTTCGACTTAAAATGACCTCAGGAATCCATGGTTTTCATTTGGGGCTGTGACTGTGGGACACCCTGCATATAGGAAAATTATTAGTGAATTTTTTTCCTAATAAGACCTTGATTCCCAGGGTCTTCGACGACGTCTTCGTCAACATCAATTTTAAATAAACTGTTTTTCAATTGGCGCAGGTAGATTTTGGCGGTGACATCTGACAAATCTGTTGTTTATTATGCAGTTACTTAGTAGAAAAAGTTCGTAGGGCACGTCCAGGTATCCTGTCATAGAAGTTAGATAGTAATACTGACCAAGTGAAAAGTTAGGGAAATTGTAGAGAAACACAAACACATATTCATTATTTTAGGCTAAAAAAATATGGTTCCAGATTGTTTTCCCGACAAAGGTGACAAAAACACAACTCAGGGCTCAAGAGTAGGAAGACGATGCTCAAACTTGATCAGTGGAGAGCTTAAAGGAGGGAAATACATTTGGTAAATAGAAAATGTGTTGCACTGTGGATGTTTTATTTTAAATTTTTTTTAATGTAAATTCTCTTACATTTTTTCTTTGCCATTTCAGTTGTCATTTTTTTGCATCTCTTTCAGTTTGCATTTAATTTTTTTGTGTTTTTGTGGTGGTGAAATGGCGCTGTGGCAGTGGTATCCACTGCTGAGCGAGACACTTGTCAGGCTGTGGCCTGTGGGCAAACGGTTAGAAGGGTGGGGGGTACGAGGAAACTATAACTTCTTGCATTAAAATATATGGAAAACCCCAAAAAGATGTTTATTTAGCTGCGGGTTAAGTTCATCCTCCGTCACCAATAAACAAAGAACGTTTCGTTTATACACAAAACGAGTCAGTTTCCCTTGGCCCAAAAAACAGCATAACCAAGAGCAGCAATACACAAAAAGAACAAGGATAATAAACAAACCGCACACACACACATACACACAAAGATTTAAAAACACACAGCCATATTAAAACCCACACTCAATTTGAGGATCCCGGGAAAGCGGAGCAAGTATTTCATCTACTGGCAGATTCTTCCAGAGAAAGGAGTGAGTGTGCGTAGGTTAAGAAAAACGGGGGTACACGGCACCAAAGATGGGCGAATAAGGATACAACAAACTACATATCTATGTGTGTACAGTGCAATGAGTAAAGCTTACAGGATTACGGACAAGGATTATACACAGAGATGAACGTGCATTCGCTTGTTCGCTCCCCGAAAATGTTATTTATGAAGAAATTGGATAGCAGACTCTGAGCTCCTCTATACACACAAATTTATATAGGATATCTTTGAAAGACTATCCGCCACGCTTCATAATTTCCCATCCAAATATTGCTCATCCGGCTTCATGTCGTTGTTCGGTGGCAGCCTCGTTGTACGGGGGTGTGCATGAGTTTTGTTTTATTTTATTTTGTTGTTCATCTTCTGCGGAAGGTTATCATAACTCAAATATGGTGCCTCCACGCCAACCCCATTACTTAACCAATTTGTATCCTTTCGTTAAATTCATGTGCATAGGATTCGAACATCCTTTTAACATCCATCAAGTATTCTCGATCGTTTTATTTATGTTCCGTGATGATTCTGCTACTTTGCTGGACCCCATCTCTTGTGTTACGTTGACGATGGTGTGTATGTGGTGATGATGATGATGGTGCTGATGATAGAAAACGATGGATCACAATGTAATACAGGGTGTTTGCGAAAAATTGACTAATCCTCAAGAGAAAGGCCGGAAAATTTGTTTTGTCTTCAAAATATTCATTAATTATTACTTCTTTGTTCGTTTTATCCGCAGAATAATATCTAAAGTAGGCAACGGTGAGTAGTCCATTTGGTTTGTGTGGGGTTAAATGAAAAGTTAGTAAATTTCTATTTGCTACCTAATTGTTTTATTTGAATTTCAGTTTTTTTTTTCTTTCAACAATATTGCAAGGACAAGTTGGAATACCACGGTAAATAAAATGCACGACCTGTAAAAGACTTAGAATTTCAAAAGTTAATGTTATTTTTCATTTTTACTTGCGACTTATAGGTACTATAAGGCAAGTTATGCATTCGTAAAAAAAATCGAACTCGAGATTTTGATCAAAGTTGACATTACGATGATAGCGAAGACCAAAAAAGTGGGTCTCGCAATTCTGTCTGTCTGTCTGTCTGTCTGTCTGTCTGTCTGTCTGTCTGTCTGTCTGTCTGTCTGTCTGTCTGTCTGTCTGTCTGTCTGTCTGTCTGTCTGTCTGTCGGTTCGACTACAGCCTAAACGGCTCGGCCGATTTTCTTCAAACTTGGTAGATATGTGTTTTTATTTTTCCTCCCAGGACGTTTTTTTTTGTTTTTTTTTAGGACCAAAAATAACGGTACCTGCCATACGATTTTTTTTCAAAATTTTATAAATATTTTTTTTTCTCAAAAACTGTCCCACAGAATTTTTTAAAAAAAATTCATAAAATTTCATTAGGTTAAAACTAGCTAATGGTTGAAAAAAATTTTACAAAAAATTGTTATTTTTGGTAGCCCCCCTGGGTCCATTTTTTTTGTTTTTGATTTTCTCGAAAACGGTACAGCCGATTTAAATCATTTTTTTTATGCTAAAGCTCCCCTAAAGTGTGAATATTATTGCATATTCAAATTTTCAATTTTTAAGTTTTTGGATTTTTAAAAAAAAATTCAAAAATTTTTTTTGGAAACTCAATATTTCGAAAACCCCATGCCCGATTTTTTTCAAACTTGACAAAAAAAAGTTTCTTAACATAATCTATAAGATTTAAGAAAAAAAAATTTGTTTCATCTAAAACTAACGGTACCTTCCATACAAATTTTAAAAAATGGTTTTCGAAAATCGTATTTTTCTCGAAAACGGTTCCGAGAATTTTGCTAAAATTTTTTTTCTTTTAATTAATCTTTACGATCTATAATTTAATAAAAAAAAATTTTAAATCTAGATATGTATTACTGACTGTACCTACCATAGAACGATTTTTTCGAATTTTGAATTTCTCATTATCGACATAACGGATTTTAATGAAATTTTTTATAAAAAAGCTCCAAAAAAGTTTAAAGAACATTGCATTTAAAAACTTAAGAAAAAATATTTTTTTCAATTTTTAGAAAAAAAAGTCGTTTTTTTTTTTTTGAAAAATTCGATATCTCAAGAACGGCTTAATATTTTTCTTGGAAATTTAACTCTCATTCGTAGAATAACAAAAACTTAAGGTTGGTGTACCAATTTTTGTTTTTTAAATGTTTTAAAAATTTTGTGCATAAAAGCTTATTTTTTTAAGGAACCACTACAATGACTTATAATTTTTGTTCTTGCATAAATTCATATTTGCATAGCATTCTGTTTTTATCTCTTATGTACTACTAAAAGAATTTAAAAAATTCATTTCATCCTTATGAACAGTTTTCTTTAATAATATTCGTTTTTAAAATTCCTAGTCTATTATATAGGAGCAAGTTCGTGCGACCCAGTCGTGCATTTTATTTAAATGACTAACACAACTCCTTTAGTAGCTGGAACTAAGCACAAGATATCATGTGGTTTAAGCAAATACTAGTTCATGCAAGAAAAAAATTATTATTCGTTGTAGTAGTTTCTTAAAAAAATAAGCTTTTATATACAAAATTTTTAAAACATTCATTAGAAAAAAATTCGGTACCCCAACTTAAAGTTTTTATTATTTTTCGAAAAAAAAAAATATTAAGCCGTTTTAGAGGTATTGAATTTTCCAAAAAAAAAGTTTTTTTTTTTTTTTTAATTCAAAAAAATATTTTTTTTGAAGTTTTGAAATGCAATATTTTTTAAACTTTTTAGAAGCTTTTTTATAAAAAATTTCATTAAAATCCGTTATGCCGATAGTGAGAAATTCAAAATTCAAAAAAATCGTTCTATGGTAGGTACAGTCAGTAATAACTAGATTTAAATTTTTTTTGTTAAATTATAGATCGTTAAAATTAATCAAAAGGAAAAAAATTTAAACAAAATTCTCGGAACCGTTTTCGAGAAAAACACGATTTTCGAAAACCATTTTTTCAAATTTGTATGGAAGGTACCGTTATAGTTTTAGATAAAACAACATTTTTTTTTTCAAATCCTATAGATTATGTTAAAAAACTTTTATTTATCAAGTTTGAAAAAAATCGATCTTGGGGTTTTTGAAATATTGGGTTTCCAAAAACAAATTTGATTTTTTTTTTTTAAATCCAAAAAATAAAAAATTCAAAATTTGAATATGTAATAACTAATAATATTTAAACTGAGGAGGAGCTTTACCATAAAAAAAAATGATCAAAATCGGCAGTACCGTTTTTGAGAAAGTCAAAAACAAAAAAAATGGACCCATGGGGGCTACCAAAAATAACAATTTTTTGGAATTTTTTTTTGAACCATTACCTAGTTTTAACTAAATGAAATTTTTCAAATTTTTTTTAAAAAATTCTGTTGGACAGTTTTTGAGAAAAAAAAGTATTTATAAAATTTCGAAAAAAAAATCGTATGGCAGGTATTGTTATTTTTGGTCTTGAAAAAAAAGAAAAAAACCTGTGGGGGGAAAAAATTAAAACCCATATCTACCAAGTTTGAAGTAAATCGGCCGAGCCGTTTAGGCTGTAGTCGAACAGACAGACAGACAGACAGGCAGAATTGTGAGACCCACTTTTTTGTTCTTCTTCTTCTTTTCTTTAATTTCTATTGTTAGGTGAAATGTGAAAACCTATTTAAGAGGTCAGTCGCAAGTTTTTGAAGTTTTTGTATATACAAAGTTTATATCAGCACCCACTTGTGCGCCCCCACATAATTTCACTAAAAAAGAATTTCAAGTTCAATTGTAAATGATTCATTCAAATAAAAAAGATACAAAAAAGTATCCAAAGATGATGCAACGATCATAGAGACATAATTTTGCATATCAGCACTTTCTTGTCTTGAGCAACTTGTGCAAGAGTATCAAATGGATACCAAAGTATTTCACAATAATAAATCATTGCGTCATCCGCAGCCAAACAAAGATTTACTGCATACGCATATGAGTAATATAAAAAGGATCTCCAGATCTCATTATAGTTTAGTCTTTTGTCTTTATTCAATCATAATTATAGCCGATGATTTCCCCCGATCCACGGTGAGGGATCAGAAGCTTTTAATTAAAGTGTTTTAATTATTACTAATACATAAAACGGTCTTTTATTTCTGATTGCCCTGCCAGGAAGACAGATTTTTTTTAATCTTTCGCAAATGCTCGATTAAAATAAAGAAAAAAAAATAAAAACTTAAACATAAAAGCTAGCTTACTTTAGTGCCACACCCTGTCATGTGATCTCTATCCCGCCGAGCTAGTTACACATCGTAGCTTAAAACTTAGATCTGTCATTCATCATTCATCAAATTGGAGTAATTTATTGCTCGATAACGTAAGTGGTAATGCCAAACTCACATAATTCAGTCACGTATTACTCGATAACTGATGCGGTAATTTGGCCCCAGATATCACATGTCCGGTCCTATACTCTGTCCAACAAAAATATGCAGTGTGGGCAAGATAGGACGTTTGCCTCGCAATCTGGCTACTGTGGATTGCATAAATCTGTCCTTCATTAAAGCTCTCACAGGGTTGTCGTAGTGTTCATTTTAAATGGACCCTTTTTTTAAAGCTCTTAAATCAAAAGCACCTCAACAGAAACCCAAGGAAAAAAACTGAACAAGTTACTAAATGAACAAGGGTAACTCTGAATGCACATCTATATTTAATGGGGGTTGAAATTGAATATCACCAACAGCCATAGGCCATAGCAATAGCAATTCAGTGCACTCTTAGATGTGCGGTCAATAGGACGTTGGCTCTGCGTCAGATGCAATCGGGCGCACAAACACTTTTTTATGTAGGAGTTCTTTCAATTTATTATGGTGCAAAAATATAGCACGCTACTGATTTTGAAAAAGCTCTCCCATAAGGCGTGTACTGCATATTTTTGTTGGATGAAGTATAGTCTTACTAAACCTAAGATTCGGCTTCAACCCAGTCGAGCCAGTAAGATTTTGTTCGATACAATTAGAATTATTTGTTTCCCTTTCAGGTATGCTAGTGCAGTATCTTAGGTCAATATACCCATCCCCCGATTCAAAAGGCACGTAAAGGATTATTTTATCTGTTGCACTTCGTGCAGCATGGTATACTATTGGTACGTTCATTGAGTCTGGTAGATACCCATATGCATCAAGATACAGAAATGTCTCTGGTG